>WNHD01004186.1:0-15734 GCA_011057455.1 Ganaspis sp. Gsp50 | reverse complement strand
GTAATACTGTGTGTAAAAAACTTACTTTTACGCACTAGGGAGCTTAAAAGGTTGAGTTTTTTCCACATAGCATTACAAAAAATTGTGTATGAAACGAGGACGCATCTAGGGGCGTTTCGAAACGTGTGATTTGTCGCACTCGCTTCGCTCGTGTGACAAAATTCACAAGTTTCTCGATATCCCTATTATAGATGCGCCCTTGTTGCATAAATAACTATTTTCTCAAAACCGAAGTAATTTTAGCTACTGAAAAAAAATCGATTACTTCGATTTTATAAGAAAAGTCACTTTTCAGACGCAAGACGCAATTTCAATTTTTTATATGCTTTCATTGCAGTAACTTTATCTTTAATTATATATTTGAAATCTTGAAGGAAAATCGAATAATTGTCACACATTATATTATTTATTTTCTTCTAGTGTATAACAGAGAAAAATGCGTTTCAAAATTCATCAACTAAAGATGTTAATATTTCAAAAATCATATTCATCAACTAAAGATGTTAATATTTCAAAAATCATAACTTCCATAGTTGTTGTCAAATAACAAAATAAAAAAAGCATAAGGTTTTTTATTTTAAATAATAGAAAAAAAATGTTTCAAAATAAAAAAAATTGGAATGAAAATATTCTGTGGAATGACCCATATAATCCTTTGCAGCATGAATTTTATTTATGACACAAATTAAATACTTTTTAATAATTATAATGTGATGTAATTATAATTTCATTACTTTCAACTGGAGTATTGAAATTTTTCATTAAAAAAACACTTTCAACATTCATAAAGTTTCATTTTATAAAGTGATAAAATTCTTTCTTTTTTTAAAAACCAGTTTTATCGAAATAAAGTAGATCATAAAAGCGAGAATATATTTTATTAATATAAAATACTTTTTAAATAAAATTTAAATTTACAAGATAAAGTCACTGATAATCTACGATTTTCATAAAATTATAATAATAATAATAGTAAACAATAATTTATAATTCATAATAATTCATTTATAATTCTTTTTTCATACTCTAAATCTGAATCAGCGGAATTCCGCTAATTCTCAGCGATAAGTGAGCTACTTATTCAAATCAGCGTATATTCGCTGATGCTTCAGTGAAACATAACCTAAATATCCGCTGATTCTCAGCGTATATGCACTGATTTGAAAAAGTGGCTCACTTATCACTGATTCATATTTAGAGAGTAGGAAATAAACTAAATTAAACACATACACAGTGCATAGAGATTTTTCTAAAATCAATAGTTTCGAGTTACAGGACTTTAAAAATCTATTGTTAAGAAAAGTTTTCTTGAAAATTAATAACTCAAGCATTTGGTTACAAAAAGAAAAGAAAAAATACCTATACAATGTTTTTTTTTTATAAAGAATGAATAAAACGCATTTTTCATTATTTTACAGTATTTAAAGAATGAAAATTTCACGTGGGATCTATAGAGCTGAAATACAGAGCTGAGGTTTTTACGCAATTTTGAGCTCACAGAAATATTTTTGTGAAAGAAAAATTGAAAAAATTGTAAAAAAAAACTAAAGAATTTTTTCGCTTTATGGACTTCAGCCATTCGTTTCTAACCTACAAATTTTAGTACCGGATATAGTCACTTGATTGGAAGGTGCGCGGAAAAAAAACTTCAATGTTCTTTCTTCAAGAAAATTTTAAATGCTCGAAAATTTCGATAAGAATCCACTTTGGAAATTAACTCGAGACAAGTGTAACTTTTATAATAATTGCAAAAAGTTCCATTAAACGCAAAAATCCAATTATTGGTGCGATGGATTAGCAGATTTTAGAAAGCTGCATTTGTTACCAATATTTTACTCTGACCCTTTTAACGATACAGCTTTTACTCTCATTGTTTAACTTTATTATCGCGCACAGGTTTTCATTCTCTGTTGCTATTCATAAAATCGATAAATGACACATATGCTCTAAAGCACTCCCAATTTTAAAATAATAGCAGTAAATTATACTTTTACAATAACACTTTTATTCTTTCTTCTCTGCAAAATGCCATTCGGACAATATACCAAGAAAATTATTTTGTCATTATTTATAAAAGAATTCATTGTCTCAAGCAAAGAAAAATCACAGCAAATATATATAGATTATATTATAAAATGTAGATTAGCATTGAAAAGTTTTATTCAGCATGCAAAATTTTTAATTAGAGTGATAAATTTTTATTCAGAGTGAGAAATTGTTCAGCCATCGTCATATTTCGAAATAAATGTTCCGGACATTGCCCGCATTGGCCCCGAAAATTGCATGCCCGAATGTTTCCTTATAAAAATCATAAAAACTAAATAAAGAAGAAAAAATGAAATCGAAAATTCGTTTTCTGTTTTTTGATATTTTAAACCGTTTCAGAGTTACAACGATTAAAAGTTGGCCAATCATTTGCAAGCTAGTGGTCACGTGTGACATGGAGGGGGTAACGCGCGCGCTATCCCCACCTATCTCGCTCGCGATTCGTCAACTTTTAACCTCTCTAATTCTGAGACGGCTAAAAATTTTAAAAAACCGTAAAGAACTTTTCGATCTAGTTTTTCCACTTTATTTCATAATTTCAATAAGAAGGCATTTTCGATTTTGACGCAAACTGGATTAAGCATCTTTCCTTTCTTTTGTACGCATTTCATTTATAATTATTTTATTATTCAATATTTAATTGAATACAAGGATTCTACCAATTTTTCTTCACATAATTGAATGAGTTTTCCATGATTTCCAGGAAAAGAAATAGAAAAATTTATATGGTATTCTTTAAAAATTTTTTTTTTTTTTTTAAATAAAACGTATAGCTTTCAATATTTTGTAAGAATTTAAATTACTTTTGAAATAATGACAGTTTTCTAAAACAATTTTCCATATGGAATTTGAAGTACTCAATGTATTATTATTATTATTAATTTTAAAACCATTATGAGTATTTTGAAGTATTCTTAATTATTTTGAAGTATTTTTAAACATTTTTAAGTATTATAATACTTTTCAAATATTTAAAAATTATAATACTTTAAAATCTACTTGTGCTTTATTTAATACTGAAAATACTAAGATTTTTAAATACTTTGAAATATTTAGAAGTCTCTTAAAGTATTTTAAAGTAATATAAAAGATTTTGAAGGATTTTAAAGTATTTTAGAGCAGTGTTAAGTATACTCCAATATTTTAAAGTATTATTAAATATTTTTAAGTAGTTTTAAGTATTTTTAAATTTATTGCAGTATTGGGAAATATTTAAAAATATTTTGAAGTATTAGAAAGTATTAGTAAATATTCTGATGTATTGGAAAGTATTTGGCAATTGTTTAAAGTAATTTTAAGTATTTTAAAATATTTTGAAATATTTTGAAGTACTCTGAAGTATTATAATACTTTTAAAATATTTAATAACACTAATAATTTTAAATTTATTTATAATTCATTTAAAATGCTAATATTTTTAAATACTTTGAAATACTGTAAATTTTTTTAAAGTATTTGGAAGTAGTCTAAAGTATTATAATAATTTTAAAATATTTTAAAAAATGCAAATTTAAAAATCTGTTTATTCTTTATTTAATACTTAAAGAAATAAAATTTTTAAATACTTCGAAATACTTTGTATCCTTTTAAAGTATTTTAAATATTTAGTAGTGAATATTTTTGAATTTTGAATGTTTTGAGGTACTTTAAAATATTTCCAAGTATTGGGAAGTATTTTGAAATATTTTAAAGTAATTTCAAGTATTTTTAAATATTTTGAAGAATTTTTAAATATTTAAAGTAATCTCAAGTACTATTAAAGTAGTTTTAGGTATATTTAAATTCCTTAAAGAAATTTTAGTATTTTTAAATATTTTGAAGTATCCAAAAGTTTTTTTCTGTAAAAATAAAGTTTGAAGTTTTGGTCAAAATTCATAAACACCATAAATTAAAGGAATTAGATAAAAAAATATTTTTTCATGATATGAACGAAAATTCCATGCGATTTCAATGACTCCATGAGGAATAATCAAATTCCATGACAATTCCGCAGGTGTTCCATGTTTTCCAGAGTTGTAGAAACCCTGAAATACCATTCATTAAAAAATTTTTAAAAATAAACAGAATACTTAGAATTTAAAAATAGCATAACTTTTTAATAATAATATAAGGGGTCGTTCATAAACTATACGTAGCCCATTTTTTTGAAAATTTTGACCCCCCCCCCACTATGTTGCACACTGTTCCATACATTAGCGCAATTTTTTCCTTCTTATCGTAGTAAATAACTTGACCCCCCCCCCCATGGCGAGCCACGTGGTTTATGAATGACCACTAATGAAAAAATAAATTTCGTATTATTTATTTCGTATTATTTATTTCGTATTATTTATTTTGTATTATTTATTTCATATTATTTATTTCAAATTATTCATTTCCTACAAAACGGATGAGATAAAAATCAACAATAAATAAATAAACAATTTTTTTTATTATGATTTATTTATTCAAAAAGATTAAAGTTCAGTAATCAATAACACATCAGAATAAAAAAAAAAATAAAAAAACTTGAATTTTACGACATTTTTTAAATAAAGGTTTAATTTACAAAATTATAAATAAATACATTTTTGTATAATAAATATTCTGAAGAGGGTGTCGATTTTCGACACCGAAACGCTAATTGTCGTCAAAAATATTTTTTTCATCTTCCTGTCCTTGATGGTCGCAAAATTCAAAATACATCACGAATCGACGAGGACGTTGATGAAAATTGAAAAAAATTATTTATTCGACAACTTAATGGCAATACAATACAAAAAAAGTGAAGAATCTGTTTATTGTCATAGACATTTAAAAGTAACGACACCAGTTGAGCGGTACTTTCGTGTAAAACAATGAAAATCAATTAAGAGCCACCCGCTGAGCAAAATGACAGCAAAACATTTAATTATCGCACCTCGCGTTTCAATTGTTTAATTAAAGTCTAAAGGTCAGATGATTAAACCTCGAGTGTAACAACTCAATGAGTTTCATTTCCCTAATATTCCGTTATATTTTATAAATTTTTAAAATCCAGTATTTGAAAAGAGTCAATAATTTTTTTCTTTATATTTTGTAATTTTGTAAAGGAAGAAAAACGTTGCAAACATCAGCGAAGTATGACTGAAATCAGATTAGTTCTAGAGCAAGTTTCTGATCTCAGCTAATTGTAAGTATCATTGGTCGGTAATGTAGAGCTCCGAAATCAACCAAGTAGATATTGTTACATTCGTCCCGATCGGCAAGGTAGAGTTCTTACGTACCGACCGTCTGAAATACTTATTGTATTTCTGCATTACCGACCGATGGTAAAACATAAATTTGTACTTATCCAAGATCAGAACCCTAAAATCTGTAGTTTCGCAACACAAAAAAGTGAGAATGATTTTCGACAAAATTATTGTGGAAAAATAAATTGGTCTACTAATTAACCAATAAATTAGTTTTTTATTTCTTTGTACTCGTGTAAAGATTTTCTGTATAGAGAGATGGAACTTAATATGCATCAGTTTTTTTTTAAATCAAAATCCTGTGAGTATCAATTCGCTTTGTCATCAAGGTTCGTTTTACAAAGTGGAATTTAAATTACGAGTAATAATACATGAAGAAAAATCGATAATTCTCGAACAAATTTAAATTCTTCATCAATTTAAAAAAAATTAATTACAACATTTTTTTTAATTGATGGAAATTCCACGAATTTTTGTTTCAATGTATACTTTATTACAAATATAATATTTAATAACGCTGAAATTTGCAACATTTTGAGATTTAAAAAATGTTCTTTTTTTTGTTAAAAAAGAAAGTTTTTTCTAAAAAATTTTAAATATTCATATTCAATGAAAATATTCATTAACAACTTTCAAAAATTTTATTTTGCCTTATATTTTTATACGCAAATTGTAAATAATTATTGAAACATTGATTAAATAATCAAAAATTTGTTTCTTTGGTTTTCATGAAAGAAATAATATTTATTTTAGTAAAATCTTAAAATAAATATTATAGTAATGTGAAAATATGCAGTTCGATTTATTTCAAAGCCGCACAAGGTGAAAATTCAATAAAAAAGAAAATTTTTATAAAATTTATAAAATACTTATATCACAAGAATTTCATTTTAATGAAAAAACACATTTGACTGAAAATTGAAAAAAGAAATTCCATTAAAAGTAAAAAATTGCAATAAAATGCAAAAAATTGTTAATGTTGTAAATTGTAATAAATCAATATTAGAATCAATTTATGTTATAATGCTCCATAAAGTAATACTGCAATTTATTTAGAATTAATTGTGCAAAATTATATTTATTGACAATTTTTCTTTACAATATTTTCACACACAACGACGTAGAAAACTTTCTTTACAAAATAAATGATACGATTGAAACGTAACATTTTCCTCCCTACGTATCAAGAAGAATATTTTTACATAAATCATTTTGCGAAATCCCTAATACATCTCGTTATGAAAAATAGATTTAAATCTTCATTCAATTCAACTCGATTCAGATGCAGATAGAATTTATAGGAAATTAAACATTTTTCAGAGGAGGAATTACATTTTTATGTAAAATAGAATTGTTTTCAATTCTTCATTTTTTACTTCTCTTTTGTACGCGAATTTAATCTGGTTTCTATCTCCAGTTGCAAATTACTTCTGGAGCGTGAACATCACTTTCTCCTCTCCTTTCTCTTCTAGAATCCTCTTTTTCTTTTTAACAAAAAAAAAACAACAACAAAAAATTAAATAAAACGAAGAGGATGAAAGTAAGAAATTTGAAGTAAATGTCAATAAGTGCGTCTCCATAAATGCAAATTATGCAAATTAATAAAAAAGCGCAAAAGTCCAAATTTTCTGAAAAATAAAATAGCGTATATGCTTTGCATTCAAAAATTTGCATTTGTTGTTATGCTTTTTTATTATTTTACAATCATTATTATTAAATAGCAAAATATACGCCCGCAACGCTCGGAGATCAAATTTTCCGATGAATTAAACCTTTGACAAAAATATTTAAAACATTATTAAATCTAAAAAATTTTAATTATTAAAAAATTATTCGAATTTTCGAATATATCGAATTTTTCGATGAATTAAACATTTGACAAAAATATTTAAAACATTAAATTTAAAAATTTTTAGTTATTAAAAAATTATTAAATTTAAAAATGGTTAATTATTAAAAAATTATTCACTTTAAAAATTTTTGATTATTAAAAAATTATTCAATTTAAAAATTTTTAATTATTAATAAATTATTCAATTTTCTTGGCAAACATTTTCAGATTAATTGTTTCTGAAGAATTATAATTGTTAATAAATCAACTAATTGTTGTTGCGCAATTGAAAAAACAACACACAGAAGTACATAATATTTTATTAGAGTTCAGATTATAATTTTTATAAATTGATAAATAATTAAGAAATTTATTTGCAAACGACAATCTAAATTAATTGAAAATAGAATATTATTTATAAAAGAAATTCAAGTATATTATTAAAAATTATATTGTTTCTGAAAAATCACGGATACAGAATATTTTCAATTTTGATAAAAGTTCAATCATATACTGAGCTTCGCGTCTTAGGACGAACATATTAAAGGTATAAATAAAAAAGAAAAAGTTGAATCGAAAAGTCCTTTACCACTTTTCGAAATTTTCATCCGTTCCAGAGTTATGACGATTCGAAGTTGGCCAATGGCGAGCGAGCTAGGTATCCATCCCCTCCACCGTGACGACCGCGCGGCGGAGCGGAGCGCTACCACTGCTACGATGCCACTTCGGTACCATAGCAGGCACCTGATTGGTTAACTCTAAATTGTCATAACTCCAAAACGGCTCAAAATTTTGAAAAGTCGTAAAGGACTTTTCGATTCAATTTTTTCTATTTTATTTATACCTTTAATATGTTCGTCTTTTCATCATCAAAAATTTTTTAATTACAAAATCTTTTATCAAAATTCGAGTCATTTTAGTCAAAAATTATATGTCACATACATAATTTAATGTACACATAATTAATGTCAGTACATAATTTTAAACTGGTTTTTAAATAACAAGTTCGTTACAAGTATTACAAGACCTTGAAAGTGTCTCCTATATTTATTTTTGAAAGCAGTTGAAAATTTCTTTTCTTCCTAGCGTCATTTCTAATTAAATTATTTAAACTGTTCTTGATTTTTACTTAAATCGAGAAAATGCGTTTCCGTGATATACACAAGATCCAAGTAAACACAATTAAGTCAAGTAAATTTGAATAAATCGAATCGACTAATTTGATTGGAACAAATAAAAGCATTTCTTGGACTAAAGTAAACTTCATTATGCACTTTAATCAAATATACTGGAAAACGCTCTCTTTTGTGAAAAGTGTTAGAAAAATCCTTTTCCGAGAAGTAATTCTACATTAATCTTTTTTCCTTTTTTATAATTTTTAAGCAAACTCATTTTTATAACATCTTCGAAAACTAAGAGTTTACGTTTAAAGAAAATAATTTTATAGAAAAATTATTTCATTGCGTATAAGAAAATGTATAAAAAAATAATTTTACGGTTCACTTAGTGCTTATTTCTGAAATTAAATTCAAGTATGACAATTACCTGCGGGTAATTTGAAATCGCAGTTGGTTTTGATAAGATAAAAAATGAATTGCTGGTCTTCGATTTACGCGAGTCAATGAACAATGGATTATTCATTAAAATCGAGACAACGACGATTCATTGTAGAAAAGTAGCTATCTCTTGTAGCATAAAAATTGGATTTTTTATATAAAAAATAAATTTTAATATTTTATTTTCTTGTTTATAATAAAATTATAAATAAATTTATAAAAATTAAATAATATATTGTTCAATTATTAATAATAATTAATAAACTAGTACATAAATTAAACAATAAAAAATAGATTAATTGAACAATTAATTAAAACGAAAAACAAAAATAAATAGTGAAATTTTACAAAAATTGTTTTTTACAGATTTCAAACTAAACTCTACTCTCTAAATTTATGATATTGAAGATTGAAACGTTTTTTCTTTTACAAAAAAATAAAAAGGAAGTTTGAGATGACCTGAATTGTTGTTAATTATTGTTGTTATATCTCATTATTATTTACTGTCTTAGAAAAAGATAGTGCAAAATTTTGATAGCTGAAGATAAATATTTCAAAAATTTAGCAGTGATTCATGATTTTTGTGAACAAAAAAAAGTTGAATATTTCAGTGTCATATAAATTTGAATGAGTGAAAAATCGTCCACAAATTTAAATTCATTTATTTATTCATTTATTTATATCCTTTTATGCAAAAAGTTTCCCTGCTCTCTAAATCTGAATTAGTAATTTTTTACTAATTCTATAACAAAAAGACATTCACCGATTGAAATAGCAAAAATGTACTATAATTTTTATTAAAAAATTACTAATTAATTATTGTAGAATATAACTATTTTTTAGTAGAAAATTATTAATTAAAGTTCTACTAATTTAATTAGTAATTTTCTACAAAAAATAGGTATATTCTACTAATTAGTAATTTTTTACTGAAAATTAGTAAATGCTTACTATTTCAATTGGAAAACGACTTTTCGCTATTGAATTAGTAGAAAATTATTAATAATTCAGATTTAGAGTGTGATCCAAAAAGACCATAAAAGGTAGCAAATAATTGCCAAGAAAAATCAACATTTACTAAATAAAAATTATTTAGAATTTTTACTAATTTTTAGTACAATTCCACTATTCTATTTAATAGTTAAATTTATGCTATACTGAAGATTCTGTGAATCTAAAATTACTAAAAATTAGTATTCAATTATTACTCTCTAAATCTGAATTAGTCAAATATAACTAATTATTAGTGAAAAATAAATAATTAATTTAATATTAAATTACATTTAAATATGACTAATTGCTTAGTCAAAAAATAACTAATTCAGTTAGTAAAAAATAACTGATTCAATTAGTTATGTTTTGACTAATAAATTAGACATATTTGACTAATCAATTAGTTATTTTTCACTAATAATTAGTTATATTTGACTAATTGAATCAGTGACTGACTTTTTACTATTAAATTAGTTATATTTGACTAATTGAGATTTAGAGAGTATATTTACATAAAAATATTTATTTATGCTTACTAAGAAAACATTTTTAATAATCCAAATTAATGGACTACTTTTGTCTAACTCAAATTTAGAGAGATTTAAATTATGTAACTTTTAATAGACTAAAACACAAAAATTATTTCTATTAATTTAAGATAGAAAAATGCTTTGCACTAATTCAAAATTCAAGTATGTAAAGAACTGCAAAAAAGGCGAAAAAAATTTGAAAAATATAATAGCAAAAATCGAATTTAAAGACATTTTATTAAATCAAATCAGCGTTCACTAATATTTCTACAGCATTCTTGAATATTTCTGATTGTCACAATAAATTAGAGATATTTCATATTATATAAATAACGTGCGACCCATTTTTGCAAGATTCTTTCTAAATTCCCGAACACACCGACGCGACGCGACGCCATAAATGTTTTATTCATCAGTTCAATAAATAAAGTACATTCTTGAACGCAACTATTCAAAATTTAAAAGTGCTACGAACCTGGAGGTCAAATTAAAATTAATTTCACATTTGCTATAAAGTAAAAAAAAAAAAAATTAAAATAACCATCGCACTATTATGCATTTTTTGAATATATTTTTCAACGAATTAATTTATCGACAGAAACTTTTTTGTCAAACAAACACATATTATAGTTAATAGAGGCTAGTGTAGTACTAAAAATTACATTTTTAATCTACGTTTAACTTAATTTCAATAAATGATTAAATTTTATGTTATTCAAGTTTTAAAGAATCAGGGATGGGAACAGAGACAGAAATAAGATAACAATAAGTTCTATTGACTTTCGTTTAGTTATTAGAAACCTCACTTGACAGTAATAGATGCGCATTATATATGCGCAGTAATAGTCACATTTGACAGTGAGTCATGCGCAATAGTAATATGTGACAACTGCGCATGTATGACACTTAAATCTAACTTCTGCGCATGTATAACACTCAAATGTGACTACTGCGCATGAGCAACACTCAAATGTGACTACTGCGCATGCACAATACTCAAATATGACTTCTGCGCATGTGTAACACTCAAATGTGACTACTGTGCATGTGTAACATTCAAATGTGACTGCACATGCATGTGCAACTCTCGAATAAGACTACTGCGCACGTGAAACAGTCAGATGTATCTACTGTGCATGTAAAACACTCAAATGTGACTACTGCGCATGTGAAACAGTTAACTGTATTTACTGCGCATGTGCAACTCTCAAATATCATTTTTAAAACAGTTTTAATGTGTATACCAAATTTGGGCTGATGTAAGTATTTAATAATTATAATTAATTGAAGGAATAAAGCACAGTTTTCTTGAAAGTATTTCAACTGGATACCAAAAAGTATCAAATTGATCATAAAATCTCCATATCAATTTGATATTTTTGATATCAATTTAACACCTTTAAGTAAACTGTGAAGCTACCACACTGAAAAAGCTCAGAAGTAGAGGTTATGTGTCAGATGGTCGCGGTACCTTTGCGCATGCGCGAGTATACAACAGCTGTAGACGCTGTTAAGTTTACTACAGTAGTAGGTACAGTCTGGGACATATACATGCCTTCTAAAACGTTACTAGACAAATGTCTACTTTGCGTGTCGCTTTCTATGTTTTGCTTTATTTCATGCCTTAACATTACTCATAGACATAGAATAAAACAACATAGAAAGCAACACGTAAAGTAGAAATTTGTCTAGTAACCTTTGGGAGCACTGAAAAAAATAAAAGTGATTACTAGTGGTAAGTTAGTAAAATTAACCTTAGAAACTGGTAAAACTAACCATTTGGTTAGTTAATTTAACCTGAAAAGTAGTTAATTTAACCAGTTACTTGGTAAATATNNAATTTAACCAGTTACTTGGTAAATATAACCCAAAAGAACTAGTAATCCTTCCTGCCAACCATTTACATGGTGAATAGTACCATTTATTTTTTTCAGTGAGGGCATATATGTCCCCGATTGTACAAATACAGAATTCTTTCCGTGTATAGTCATGTCATTTCAACTTCTATAAAATTTTTGTTTTACTCCTGTCAAAATGGACGATAATCCAAAAGTATGTACTAACATTTTTTGCAATTACACTGTTAAAAAGAGCTGTATTAAATTCAATACAAATGCGATTAACATTTTTTACTTTGTTCACATCTTCTGTTTATATCTTTGGGTTAAAAGTAAGACATTTTTTAGTCGCAGTTTCGGTCGATATAGATATTGTAACTTACATAGGTACATTAAGTATAACCATCTATAGGTATAGTATGTATATAGACTAACTAAATAGCAACCCATACAACAAATCTTTTCGACTAAAACAAAATTCAACGATACCTTCTGCGCATAAAAAAACAAATCAAACGATGTTCGATTATATAATTAATATATATGCCCTGATGTTCTGTAATTATCCAATCGAGCTATAATTGATTTGACTGTTGTGATGGTTCTAGTAGCGTGACTAATCAACTTCTGATTTGTATCGTCCAATAGACCCTTGACACTCAATGAATTGGATATCAGGTTGCATTTTCTCTTTCTTGTCTCTTTTCACCTCGTCTCATCTCTTTCTATGCCTTGGCGTTTGTCTCGTCACGAAATCGTGTTCTCTTATACCTGAGGTCGAGTTCAATTGACTTCAATTGAATTAACACGCGCGGAACTAAATACATGCCTCCTTTTGGAACTAGGTCAATTCACTGAATGGAATGCTCGCTATTCATGCTGAGTCTAGTTGTATACGCAAAGTTACGCGATAACGGACTTTCAAGATGTTCCCTATATTCACGAAAAAATCTTAAATCTCTTCTAAACTTAAATTCAAAAACCACTTGCACATTGCGCTTTTTTATTTAAAAAAAACCCACTGACACATTGCACTTTTTTATTAAAAAAAAACTACTTACACATTTTGCGCTTCTTATAAAAAAACACCACTTACACTTTACGGTTTTTATACAAAGCGCAAAAAAGTGGTTTCATATACATATATAGATAAAAATGTTAATACGAATTTCCTTTATTGCGATTCTCGAGAAACAATTCCATATATCGAAAATTATACCCGCATTGTAGGTTCTACATGCACCTGATTAAACCCTCCTTTATATTGACTTTCTTAAATTCACTCAAAGCACTTTTTCCAACCTCGCGTATAACTCTGCAAAGCGCACGTTTTCAGAAACTTATAAACTTCAGCAAAGAATGCGTTCAAGCTCTATTAAGTTTATTAGACTCTATTTAAGTTTATTTATCAACTCAATCATATATACGCACAAATGTTTATAAAACACTTATACTGAATCTTGGAAATTCACTTTTGAAGTTTAACATTTTAATAATGTGTCGCGCTTCGAAGAAAAGGACCTTTGAAGCAAACAATTGCAGGTCCGGATGCAATAACTACCTCTACGCGTAAACCCCATTCCTCTCTTTGAGTCAGTTTCTGGATGCGCAAGGTTGCGTTTATTATAGATGGTTTATTTTAACGAATGTTTGTGTATAAAACTGCGTGCAATAACAGCCTCTGAGCTGTGGAATAACAACTCAGAGGTTGTTATTGCACGCGAGCCCTAATTAACACACAAGCATTTGTTAAAATAAACGATCTATAATAAATACACGTAAATAAATGTACAGCTCAGAGGCTGTTATTGCATGCGGTTCAATGCACAAATATTCCGCAGGGATTACAGTTCGCGCCCCCTTTTTTACCTAATCCCCTTTATTTACCCTTATTTTACCCTTTTTTTAAAGAAAATTCCATAAAACACCTAAAATCAAATATTTTTCCCCCTTTTCCCTTAATTTTCAATCTATTTAATAATTTTTCAACAATAATACTTCAGACTACTTCAAAATACTCCAAATCTTTAAAAATACTCCAAAATATTTAAAAACACTTAAAGCTACTTTAAAATACTTCAGACTACTTCAAAATACTTCAAATATTTTTTAAAAAAAATTATAATAAAATATTTTCAAATACTTCCCAATAATTCAAAATATTTAACAACAATTAAAAAGATTTAAAAACACTAAAAAATACTTTAAAATATTTAAAAATATTTAAAATATCCAAAATATTCAAAGATACTTCAAAATACTTGTAATTTTTTTTTAAAATAGTATTTTAAGTGTTAAATAATTTATAAAAAGATTTTAAAATATTTTAGATGAAATAAGAAAGTACTTAAAAATACTTAAAAATATTTCCAAATATTTCCCAATAATTCAAAACATTTTAAAATACTTGAAACAATTTTAAAAGACATCAGTTTACTTAAAATTACTTCAAAATATTCAAAAATACTTAAAACTACTTTAAAATACTCCAAACAACTGTAAAATACTTCAAAATATTTCAAAACACTTAGAAATATTTAAAAACATTAAAAAATACTTCAAAATATTCAAAGATACTTCAAAATAGTTGTAATTTTTTAAAAATATTAGTATTCTAAGTGTTAAATAATTTATAAAAAGATTTTAAAATATTTTAAAGATATATTTAGAAAACAAGAAAGTTCTTTAAAATAATTCAAAATACTTATAAATACTTAAAATTACTTTCAAATATTTCCAAATACTTCCCAATAATTCAAAATATTTTAAATTACTTTAAAATACTTCAAAAACCTTTTTATTACTTTCAAAGACTTCAAAATAATTGAAAGTATTTAAAAATACTTTTATTTTGAAGTATCTTTAAATATTTTGAAGTTATTATGTATAAAGTATCATAAAATAATATAAAGGATTTCAAGTATTTTGAAGTTTTTGAAATTAATTTTAAGTAGATTTAAATATTTTTAAGTATTTTGAATTGTTTTGAAATATTTTGAAATATATTGAAGTGTTTTTAAAGATTTTACAGTATTTTGAAATGTTTTAAGATATTTTGAAGTCTTTTTAAAATATTTTGAGGTATTTTTAAGTATTTTGAAGTATTGTAAAGCATTTTAAAGTAATTCTAAGTAAATTCAAATATTTTTAAATATTTTTAAGTATCTTTAAATATTTTGAAGTATATTCAAGTGTTTTTAAAGGATTTAAAACATTATAATTTTTCAAAATGTTTTAAAAGGAATTAAAATACTCTAAGAGTACTTCCAAATACTTCAAAATATTTAAAATTACTTCAAAATACTTAAAATTGTTTTAATATTTAAAAGAATGACCGTGAATAATTTAAATTCTACAGAAAATTACTTTTGCAAAAATCCTAAAAGCATTAATTAAAAAACTTTCGTTTTTTCAAAAGTAATTCAAATTCTTACCTGTTCTTACAAAATATTGAAAAATTATTTTTTTACATATATACACACACACACACACGCACACCTGCAAAATATAATGGAAATTTTTCTACTTTTCTTATGGAGATCATATGCGAAACTCATTGAATGAAAGGAAATCAATTTTGTATTTTTAAATTAATACAGGGATCACAGTCGTTTTTTCATTCAATTTTAGGTGTAAAAGGGGATTTTTGAATTTAAAAAAGGGGATTTTCTTCCATAAAAAGGGGATTTTTGAAAGAAGAAAAAAAAGGATAACATTGTAATATTTAA
>WNHD01004185.1:0-11521 GCA_011057455.1 Ganaspis sp. Gsp50 | reverse complement strand
GAGGAGAGCTCCATATGATTTGTATATAAACCAACCAAGAGCTCAATTTTTGTTCGTGTTAACCGAGTGTTCGGCTTAACCGAGTACGTCTTAACGAGGTTTTACTGTATTACATTTTTTAATCTTTTTGCATAACTATGTCTGATTATATATTTGAAATCCAATGATAGAACCAACTTTTACCTCCAAATGAATTCTTATTAATACCATTTCTCAATCATTTAAAATTTATCAAATTTTTTTTAATCCCTAAATAATATTAAAGCTTTTAAAATTGTAAAGAAAAATATCACCAGTCGGAAGGATCGAACTCATACTTCCGGCGAACCAGTCTGATTTTATAATTTTGGTATTGAAAAGGATTGAAAAAAATGGAAATTTAAAAGGGGATTGATTGACATTCACTTTGGAGTGAAAGTGAGTGCAATCACTGGATTTAAATGAAAAGGTGGAAAAGGGTATTCAAAAAGATTGAATAAATTTCATATTCCTTGAAAAACCATGATATTTCAATATTTTTCAATTCTCTACTTCTTACTGGGATTCTACAAGTAGTTGATTGTGAGCAG
The DNA here is from genome assembly GCA_011057455.1 of Ganaspis sp. Gsp50. Lineage (NCBI taxonomy): Eukaryota > Metazoa > Arthropoda > Insecta > Hymenoptera > Figitidae > Ganaspis > Ganaspis sp. Gsp50. The sequence goes on along the minus strand of WNHD01004185.1, from coordinate 10,952 downwards.
AAAGACGCCAATTCAGTTGAGTATTGAGAAATACATACTTTCACAATTGAGATTTGAAAAACGTACCATCTCAGATGTCAAATTTTTTTGTTTATTTCAGGTTGATAGAATTATTACCGAATGTTATCAATGATAGTAATTCGGTTCTAAAAATGGAAGTTGAAGCTGAAATGGTTAATTCTGCAACATATAGTTTAAATAATTTTGATATATTACCTTTTTGTAAATCTGAAAATATGCATAAAACTTGTAACATTTGAAATAGTACGTTTTTCAAATCTTACTTGGAAAAGTATGTTTCTCAATGCTAAGCTGAATTGGCGTCTTTCTGCTCCCAATCGACGATTGCTCCCAGTCTCTCTTTTTTTCGTCATTTCAAGCAGTTAAATTGTACAGGGAATCAAATAATTGTCAGCGTAAAGCCTCTATTTTCTTAGAATTGAATTTTTGAATAATTAATTAATTTTTTTGTTAATCTAATCATAACGGTATTGATTTAGTGAATGTAGGTAGCGTCGAAAAAAAACGAATTTAAAAATGGCTGATTACTTTTGTATAAAAGATCACTATTATAGAATTGTCAATCACATTTCTGACATATTTCCAATAAATTAACGCCTAAATTATGCCATTAAGTACGGCGTAATTTGTCATAAATTTCATTAACTACTTTTTTAAATTTTTTAATTCATTTCAATAAATAAGTGTACAAATAATAATCGTAAAAATGTCAAATATTATCTCAAAATTTATAATAAATTGCTATTTTTTTCCGTTCAATTTGCTAATTATGTTTCAAAAGCGAAGGTCAAAATTTCAAATATCGCATAAAGTACGATAAATTTCAATTTTTCATCGAATTTTCATAAATTTTTTGAAATTTAATTTTTTTGTGCACTCTTGAGTTTAATGTAATAATTATAAATTACCGGCAACATATTAGTTATTGACACACAAATTTTCGTACATTTCCAAAATTCAATTTCTTAAAATTAAAAATTACAACTTCAAATTCCTAAAATTTCCATTCATTACCATTTTTATTTCCGTCATAACATTTCTTCATTTTAAATTCATTTCAACTAATTTAACATTTTTAAATTAAGTTTTGTAATAAACAATAGGTCAATAGCTATTTTTAGCAAATACATGCGTTTGCATATAAATTTTTTAAAAAATAAAAAAATTATAAACATTATGTCTGGCCATAACATGAATATGTCATTTTGTACTCTTGACCTTAATGGATGTTTTATTGATATTTATATTGAGAAATAAAAATTATTTCCCAATTTGAATAATCAAATTGTGCGCAACGTAGAGAATTACTTGTGTTTAGAAATAATTTTTACCATCACAATTCCAGTTGCCGTCACGGTTTGTCCTGCGTGGAAGTAATTCACGAGGTCTCCAAAGATAATTACATCAACACACCTAAGTCCATGTCCAACGATATCCTGTTAATCAAATTTTTAATTCAGTATGTGACATTTGCATAATAGAGGTGGTTAAAATTTCTTACTTACTTTTGTGTCGTTATATGCAGATTGTAGGACAATTTTCTGACTTTTTATTGATTCAGTTCTACGAGAATCAATTATGTGCTCAAACTTATTTTGTTCATGCATCTTCTGTTAATGCATCTTTTTGGCTTTGTAAAGCGGCCATAAGGGAAACTTATTAATATTTTACTCTTGCATACTCTACATCGAAATTCAGTTGCAAGTATTGTTTCTTTAGGCGAGTGTTGCTTCACCAGTATCCCCTCTACGGTGACTAATTGTCCTAAAGGTTGAAAGAAAAACAATCGACAATTGTAAGCAAATTTATCACATAAGTATTATTATTAGTAGTAGTACTAATTATCTTAATTAATTATTTTGTATAAGTAGTACTAGTACTGCTACTGCTAAATTGCCAAAATAATCACCATAATATTGCAGTTTAATGGCACCTGGCTGTAAGATGGGTAAATGATTCAGTACACCTGTCCTAAATTGATTCATTTGTTCTGTATCCCAACCTCTGTTGTCTCGAATTTTCCGTACTGTCTAAAAAGCAAAAACAATTTTATTCTTTTAACACAGTGTAAACAAAATTAGAAAAATCGAAACATTCGGTGCAACAAGGGCGTATAGTAAAAAATGACGATTGGAGATATTTCAACTTCAAGCAACGAAAAAGCGTGGGAATACATGGAAATACGTCCAGATATTTATTCTTATCATCATGGAGAAGCTTTAGATTAAAATAAATTTTTCCTATTATAAACCAGAGGATATTGTGATCATTATGACACAATAATAACAAAAGGGGCGTTATCCGCCTAACGCCCTTATTGCACCCAATGCTTCAATTCATTCTTCAATATATTTTATTCTCCATAATTATTTCCTTAATATCAATGAATGAAATAATTAAAGCAATGAATAGAAATTAATTTTTATATTTTACCTCGTGCACAGCTAAATTTACACAATTCAATGTTTCCTCTGCCTTTAGACGCAAATCTGTTAGAAAGGAATCCCAAGCAACACTGAAGTCCTTGTTTTGCATCATTTGCAATGGATCGATTTGTACATTTTCCATCAGTTCGACAACTTTTACGGTTATTGCAGTCGCATTGTCTTCGAAGAATTTCATGAAAACGTTTACTTGCTTAGCAATTAGACTGGTGCGTACAAAATCTAGGATTTTAAAAAAGAAATTGATTACATTTTCTAATCAATAGAATCTTCTGTTATCTGTTTGGAAAAGAATTTCTTTTTCTTTTCCAGTTAAAACACGCAAATACATTAATGAAAGAAAATTAAATTCTCCGTGCGCACACATTTCATTCGGGCCCCCCAGTTAGGACCACGCAAGAAAGGATCAGGGTCCCGACTGGTCATCCAGCTGGTGTCCGGTCGAAAACAGTTAAATGTTAAAAAGGTTACAAGTACGTGCAGACAATTCATTCGTGGTGCTTTATAATCGTTGACATGCATAACTTTTCTAGTGCACTTTTGAGAAGAGATAAGCGTAAGAAACAAGATAAAAGTACAACATAATCTCCCAAAAATATATCTGCCAGTAAATGCTTATCGTACTGGTTATATGAATGTTTAATCAATGTTTAATTTTGCAAATATTGTTATTGAAAAGAAACAAAAATAACTGATGTTTCTGGCTTCTTTCGATAATAATTGAACAAGGCCGTGGCGAATATTATTTGGTAGATTTTAACATACCTTGTATTTACATCCTGTGCTTAAGTGAATTGAATTTTTACCTGTGAATGGGAAGTACACACTCCAAGCTGTGTAAATTGCATCTGCTGCAATTCTCCCATTTGCTGATTGTGGATCAGGATTTATCCATCGTATTGCTATTATTATTATATACAGCATATTATTTTCTTATAAATGATTTTAAGTAGAATGTTAAATGTATTTTGCTGTCTTTAAACTTATTTAAAGAATTCTGTTCAAGGAGGGTTACAATATTTGCATACCTATTAGGGTGGTTCTTATTTTGGCAATGTTTCCAAAGTTTTGATCCCCACCCAAAATATTAATAAAGGTATAAAAAAAAATTTTGTGCAAGTTTGAACCAAATCGAACAGTATTAACACGTGCCTCTAGGCAACTGAAATTTAACATGGGAATTGCATATAAGTTTTCTTGGAAATCAGTCAAACCTTTTTTGAAGGTCACATTTTTTTTCAAAAAATCTCAAACTTTGCATACTTGTAATACATAATGATATACTCAAATCGTAAGTTTTTCTTTTTTTTCTAATAAGTTGTTTTCCATTTACAAGCTTCATGAATATGCCTCTATTATGGAAGTAGTGCGTTGAATGCAAAAATTAACGGGGTTTTTCGGTTTCTATTCAAGAAACATTATTTGCAGCAATAAAATCATTTAACCATTTGATTGTCTTTTAAAAAATACAAATGAAGAAGTAAGCGATATGCTATCCACGAACTAGTAAAATTATTGTAGAAATGACGCGGTTTTCAAAAAGGTCGTCCAAACAGAAGGACAGGATTAATGAGTTTAAGTGCATATAAAATATTTGATGTAACTTGCACGTAAATCACTTATAAAATAAATGATAAACTAAATTAAAATTAAATAAAATTATAATATGAGTTAATAACAACAAATAACATATTATTAAAGTATTATAATATGAGTATAACAAAAATTATATTATTTTCCACTCTCGCGCAGGCATTTTTTAAGCTTAAAATCCTATATTTCTGAAAAATTTTAGAAAGACATAGGCCCCCTATGGTGCTCTTACTTCTATATTAGTATTTTTTAAAATACAATCAAATAGTTAATTGATTTTATTACTGCAAATAATGTTGCTTGAATAAAAACAGAAAACACCCGTTAATTTTTGCATTAAACCCACTACTTCCATAATAGAGGCATATTCATGAAGCTTGTAAATGGAGCACAACTTATTAGAAAAATTTTAAAAACTTACGGTTTAAGTATATCATTATGTATTACAAGAATGTAAAGTTTGAGTTTTTTTGAAAAAAATGTGACTTTCAAAAAAGGCTGGACTGATTTCCAAGAAAACTTATATGCAATTCCCATGTTAAATTTCAGTTGCCTAGAGGCACGTGTTAATATCGTTCGATTTGGTTCAAACTTGCAAAAAAAAAATTTTTTATACCTTTATTATTATTTTGGGTGGGGATCAAAACTTTGGAAACATTGCCAAAATAAGAACCACCCTAATACCTATAGGACATTAGTTCTGGCAGATTTTAGACAATCATCAACATTTATTCTATTACTATTGATATTAGGGTGGACATTTCTGAAATTGATCTAAAACTCATTTCATATCTTTTGTTATAACATTTCTATTGAAATGCAAAATAAGAAAATCCCTAAAACGCGTATATCAAAGATATTTCTTTTTGAATTATTTACTGACAATTCAAATGTTTAAGCATCACTTTAATAAATGCACTGTTACTCTGCCGCTATTTGATGAAATTGTAAAATGCGTGTATAAAAAATAATTATTTCTTTTTGAATTTACTGGACAAATTCTCAGAAAATGATTTTTTATGCAAAATTATTTGGTTATTTAATGAACAGATGAAAATTTAAGCGACTTCTCATATTGGCAGGAACAAAATTAAAAAACGATTAAATTTAATAAATTCCCAGCTTCAGCTTTTAATAAATTAAGAAATTGTACTTTCCAGAAATGAGTGAATTATTAAAGTTTAAAGAGCTTTTACTGCTTTTCCATATTTACGTAGAATGTATTTATTTTCTAAACTGGTTTGCAAAAACAATAGATTTTATTGAAATTCTGTAAAATAAATCAGTTGCGTCCAAAGATATTCAAGAAACAAACAAATGTCGTCAGTTATGTATTGTGATAGTTGTAACTTTGATTACAGCTTTCTTTTTTCAATTTTTCTATGGGCAGAAACAGTTTTTCTCAACATTACAGTCAAAAAAGCTATTAAAGAAACACTGTTTTTTGCTTTCAGATAAATTGCAAGGTAGCCTTAATCAGAAATAAAAGTATCAAAAGAATGCGACCTACATTGGTTTGCTTCTTCAGTTTTCTTGTCTTTTCCTGACGAGTTACAATTACTTTACATAATTCCGAGAAATTTCATTTCATCAAATCATATTCTAAAGGATAATTTGATTTATTTAACACATGCTTAAAAAGACCCAAAATTTGACGCAAGAAAAATGTGGCAAAAAGCACACTTTAAAAGCAAAGATTCCATAATTACACTCGAGCATGCGTAGATGTCGCATTTAAAACTATTTTGAAATATTGGTAGGTATTTGGAAATATTTAATAAATCTTTTTGTATTCTATTTAATACTTAAAATACTAATATTTCTAAAAATTGGGAACTATTTTAAAGTATCTTTAAATATTTTGCAATCTTTTAAAGTAATAAAAAGGATTTTAAAGTATTTTATACAAATTTTAAACTGCCTTTTAGTATATTTATGTATTTTGAAGTATTTGTACATATTTGAAGTATTCTTATGTACTACTATTAAAAAATTCTAAAACAAATTTAGTGATAAATGGTGGAAAAGGGGGGGAGAAATACTTGTGTTGATGTGTTTTAGAGAATTTACTTAAGAAAAGGGTAAATATGGGGATTAGCTAAAAAAGGGGACCAATTGTGATTCCTGCAATTGTTATTTTAAATTTTATAATTATTTTTGTAATTAAAATAATAGCACAATTTTGTATAGAATTATTAGTAGTTTAATGAAATAATTAATGAGTAATCGATTTAGTATAATCATTTAAAATTAATTAATAACAATTTTAATAATGTTAATTATTGATAAAATAATTGAGGGGCTGTATTGCATAAGGTGTTACGCGTGACTTTCGTTGGCCCCTCGTAAGAGCGGTTTTCACTATTCTAGGGGCCAACGAGAATCACGCGTAACACCATACGGAATCCAGTCCCTCAATGCCTCAATTATTCTTTTATTAATTTCTATTTACATCTAATGTTGACAATGTTTTTTCTTTTTTCTAGAGCTGACATTATATAGAATGTAGTTATTTTTAATTTGTTCCCTTAACCATGTCAGTTGTTGCTTACAATTTGAATTTTTTTTTATTAAATAAACAATTAATTTTTCAATTACAATTAAAACAGGCAGTTATTTTTTATGCATCCACTAAATATTATTCAACGGTAGCAAACAGCGACAGAGTAATAGAGAATTTAGTGAGATGGTGCTCTAAAAGTCAATTGTTAATTTCAATATTTAAAGAACGCGCTTTAGGTATTTTGTTTTACTGTCTTTTTCAAATATTAATTATATTTTATTACTCTCAATTACACCTGCTTATTGAGGTGAATTAAGCATGTTTGTTCTTCATTTAATAAAGAATCTAAATTTCACTTAGTTCAAAAATAAAAAATACAAATTTTAATTTCTTAAATTTAAGTAATATTATTAAAGTATCTAAAGTTTAAACATTCAAGCAATAACAGAATTAACAAAATTAACAGAAATTTTGTCGAAATTGCTTCTTTTTCTTGACTATTAGTATTATTATTAATAATTTTAGTACTGTTACAATTACAATAGTATATTTACCAGGAGGGACTGCAGACTCATCAGAAGAATCAGAAAGCATCTCTGCATCCTCGTCCAAGACATTATTTCTTGCACATATTTTTTGAGGTTGAGACTATTAAAAGAATTGCGTTACCAGTGGGAAGCATTTTCAATGCCATTACTGCAATAATTTGGTTTTGTCGAAATTCAATAAACAAAAAAAGGTTTCAATTACCACGACAGACTGAGGACCAGGGAGGAAAATCTACATTTTCAAACTCGTCTACTGTGCCAGGAGAAAGATCCACTTGTAGACTTGAGTGAGCAGATGTTTGGCCACTTCGACTTGGCTTGGGCTCCACTGTTTCTTCTGTGAAACGAATTTTATTGTAATTTTTTTTTTTTAGAAATAATGAAACAATTTTATGTCACGTTATTCATAATTGACAATTATGACAATTTTGTTATGTAGTTTTTTTATTTTCTTTTCTTGAAACAATTTACTGCAATAATTTGGTTTTGTCGAAATTCAATAAACAAAAAAAGGTTTTAATTACCATGATAGACTGAGGACCAGGGAGGAAAATCTACATTTTCAAACTCGTCTACTGTGCCAGGAGAAAGATCCACTTGCATGATTGAGTTTGCATCAATGTTTGTTGCAGCAAATCTTTTTCATCAATATTATTTTGGATTTTTGCAAATACGTTTAGATTTGTGTTATTAAGATCTTGAATTTGAAAAAACTAATATTCATTTATCTTCATTTCCATAGATATCGACTTTTTCTTCTCCATTTAGAAGATTTGGTTTTGAACCGACTTTTTGAATAAAAGCGACTATGAAATTAATCCTAAATTATATGCAAGCGAGAATTTATTTAAACAGAATTTTCATACGTCAGACATGGTGTCGGCAGAATCGAATGATTATGTGACAGAATTTTCAATTTGCAAAACTTCCAAATGACTGAAATTAGCCAAGTTGCATTTCGATATTTCAATTCCACTTGTTTGACACCTTTTGCATAGAGAAGAAAAAAAAGAAAGAAAACTTGCGGTAGCATTTTATGCCAAAATTCCATTTTGCTATTTGACGATCCGTTCATTTGCAATTTCTGTCACTTTGAATTTCTGTCTTATGATAATTGAGTTACATAGACACCATGTGTGCCGTATGGAAACCCTTCATTTTATTTTTCAGTATTAAAACTAAAATTTGAGAGAATTAATTTTTTTTAGAAAATGCGAATATCTGCTAAAAATAAACCCAACAAAGTGTCTCCTTTCCTTCCGGACGTACACATATCTATAAATCGAGAAAGTTACAAACTTGCTGGGTATTATTTATCATATTGGCTATAATTAAATTGTATTCATTTCAGCAACCCTTTGCTTTCTCAGTATTACATTTAGGGTGATTGTCTGATAATTTTAATAGATTATTATAGTAATGAGTAAAAATCACTTATTTTATTAAAAAAGAAATCTACAATTTAAAGGTTTCAATAGTCTCAATGAAAATTAAAAACTGAAAAATATTAAAATCGCAAAAAATAAAGGTTTTTTTTACAATGCGCATAATATTTCTTTTAACGGGCAAACTAATCTTTTTTTCTTTATTCGACAGTTTTTAAATTGCAGTCACGGTCGAACTAAATTTTCTTCCTTAGTTCGCTCTTTTTCAAAATCACATTTTAATATATTCCTTAGCTTTAAAATGAATATTACAGATTTTAAAGGGCAAAGGATTATCAATTGAAAATATTAAATTAACTTGCACGGTTTTTATACACGTTACATAGTTACTAATAGTTCAAATTTTTCGAGGGGCATCCTGGTTGGTGTCTATAAATTTAGTTATTAGCTTCTGAATAGATCTAGTAGCATTTTGTTATAAGAATTAGTAAATTTAAAATTTATGAATACAAAACTTTTTAGAAGGCCGTTTTGGACAAAGGGGCGATTTTTGGAAATTTAATAGTTCTATTCTGGGAGCCCAACATTAGCCCATAAAGCACATGTGTTTAATTTTTTTGGATTTTTAATTTTTTTTTAATGGAAGTGCTAATGAAGTGTCGTATTAGTATTTTCACTCTTTATTTTCATTTTTTGGAGAAAATAAATGAGCTCAAAAGTCAGATTTTGACCGCAAAATTAGCTCAAAATTATCCGAAAATTCCTACATACTGCGAATATTCGCGAATATTCACATTCGTGAAGATGCCAGCGGATCGGACCTCTAATTCTCTTCACATGACTTTACCCTGACTAATAGAATGAAATGTTTGTCTTCTATCAGATTTTTACGCTAGTTTCTATAAAAAAGTTGCATTTAGTAGCTTTTCATCAAAATTAGTAGCAAAAAATTTGCATCCTACAAAGAAAGTTGTAAAAAAGTAGAAAAGTGTGTTACTTTGATGTCTGTGTTTAATTTCCTGAATTTTAACCTTTCAACAACTGTTATAAAAAAACTTACAACATTAAAAAAACATTTTTAGCTTTCTCAAATGGAATGGTTTTTAAATATCTCCTGAAATGGCAAATTTGTACAACGCTAGCATGAAACAGAACGATCTTTTCTTTTTTACTGAAACGGGATGTTTCTAAAGGCTTTCTCTGAAAATCCATGGTTTTGTTTAAAGTCGTCTAAAAGAGAGAATGAATTATACAATTTTTCAATTATTATAATTATTGATGTTAATACTTACGTATGCGAGGTCCAGGTGCTTGCTTTCTAAAGAAAGTGTCAATTTTTTTGCATTTGTACGCGGGTATTTTTTTCCTTTTGCCACACATTTTTTTAGTTTTTATGTAGAAAAATCGAAAAGTTTTATTTCTCTCACATGGAAACAAGACTGCTTCACTTAATGTATTTTTGGAAAACAGTTGCTTACAACTAATTAAACATAAATAAACAATTTAACATATTAAACGAAATACACACACACACGGAAACTAAACAAAAACGATTCTAAATATAAAAGCAGAAACTGTCAGCAAAGAAAATTCCTGGAATACAATTCTTAAAACACTAGAAAAGCGTCTATATACGTCTTTAAAATGCGACACGAAAATATTTTACGGACTGTAATGTCTAATAACTGAACAATAAGGAAATTTTTACTCGACAATTCAAATTGGTATTGCCTGCAAATACCTATCTGTGCTGCGAGTGCACGACACGTAAGTTCTGCTTTCCATCACAGATGGAGTTCGTGCGCATAAAGGCGGTGTCACATTAGGGTGTTTTAAGGTGAGTCTCTCTCACACTGTAAAGAAAAAGATACAATTCGTCAAAGAAACGCCGAAAACGCAAACAAATGCGTTCTGGACTCCCTTTCATACAAACTGGGCCGTTAGTGAAAAACATACGGTAAGGTGAATCTCATGGCTATGTTTTATTTTTTGTATCATTACTAGGTTATGAGTGCGAAAATGACAGGCACATTTATTCTCCTCGCTTTTTTTCTATCTCATGGACCAGTTTTGGAATTTAAAAAAAAATGCAGCCATGGTTTTTTGTTATTGACAGAAAGAGTAAGAGATATTATCTCTCACTCACTCTCATGGCTCTCTGCAAAGTCACGCGGTATTCAAACCATGTCATGTAAACGCAGCCTCAAGGCTACAGCAGAATAAAGCTTTAAAGGTACGTTCAGACCTCGGCTGCCTGTCTGACTGCAGAAATGCGGGACAAGGGGGGCGCACAAGTGTGAGTTCATATGTATACACTCACACTTGAGTATGGGGATTTGAATATTGATTAACTCCGAATACGAATATAATATCATTCCCCTAATTATGTTCAGGATGGATAAATAACTGAGATTATTTAAGAATCGATATCGACTATATTTACATTGAACAATTTCGC
>WNHD01004184.1:0-11523 GCA_011057455.1 Ganaspis sp. Gsp50 | reverse complement strand
AGAAAAATGCAAAAAATATTTCAGGAACACATTGAATTTTGCAAAAAAGTGAATTTTTCTAAAATTTCAATTTTTCAATGCACATTTTGATCTGTTGCAAATTGATCCAGGAAAGTGTAGTGTTTCTAACCTTCGTTAAAATTCGTATTTTTTTATTCAGAATTGAATGAAAAAAGAGGAATGCAAAAAAAAATTCAGGAACACATTGAAATTTGCAAAAACGTGAATTTTCTATAATTTCAATTTTTCAATGCACAGTTTGATCTGTTGCAAATTGATCCAGGAAAGTGTAGTGTTTCTAACCTTTGTTGAAATTCGTATTTTTTTATTCCGAATTGAATAAAAAAAGAAAAATGCAAAAAAAATTTCAGGAACACATTGAATTTTGCATAAAAGTGAATTTTTCTAAATATCAATTTTTCAATACATATTTTGATCTATTGCAAATTGATTCATGAAAGTGTATTGTTTCTAACCTTCGTAAAAATGCTTAATCTCTTTTTCCGATGTAAATACAAAGAGCAGAGGGCAAAAAAAATTTCAGGAACACCTTGGGATTTGCAAAATTGTTAAAAATCTCTAACTTTTGTTTATTTTTCATAAAACTTCCGGACTTTTCCATAACTTTCCCTGATTATCAAAATTGCCTGACTTTTCCTGAACTTCGAGGTTTTTTCTGACCTGCGGCCACTCTGGCAATAAAATTAAACAACAATGAAAGATATTTATAAATTGCAGAACGAAAGAATTGAAAGGAGAACTTGTCGGCAATTAATTAAATAAATAATTTGTCTTGATATTTTGTTTGTTGGTGGATTTTTGTGTTTCATATTTAATTGTTGGGTACCTCGTGAAGTTTTCTCTTTGTCCCCTATACAACGTGAAATGAAATTCTGCCGAGTTATGCTTTAATTTTCATTAAATCTCAACCACCAACGCTCTTGACCGCTGGAGATACGTCTCTTTGAAAACTCGCCAAATATTTTTGTAATAACGGATTAACGAGTCTCCAATTCAAGTGGAAGAGTGTTTGTCGTTCTTTCACGTGGAACGGCGCATTTCCACAATTTATCAAGATATATTGCATTAATATCATTGTGATTATCAGCAGCCTGCCGTGAAATATCACAAAATGATATTTCTCAAAAATTGATAAATTGCGTTTGCATGCTTCCATTAAATAAAGTCAATAATTCGTCAATTTTGAATTTTAAAACATGAAATCTTTATGAAATTTAGTCTATGATATTTAATCTATGATATTTAATCTATGATTTTCATCCATGAATTTAATTTATGAATTTACTGACGTAATATTTGCCTAAGTTTTTTTGATAAATCTTAATTATTATTTTGATAGTTAATTTGAAAGTATCAAAGTGAAATCAAAAGTATCAAATTGATCAAGATTTTGTATAACGAATTTGATATACTTTTGGTATCTAGTTGATACTTTTTGGTGTAAAGTTTTTTGCTTGGTACTTCTTTTGGTATCAAGTTGAGATCGTCAAACAAAATTACTTACGGATACAGAAAAAACTAAGTATGTATTTAACATTAGAATCCAGTATGTGAAGAATAAGAGAGAGAAGATCACAAACTTGACACGTGTAAAAAAGTAATATTTAAATAGTCGAAATTTAGAGAAAGCGGGAAAAATCAATATAGTCAATTGGAAAAGTTTGTTGCAGAGAGAAGTAAATAAAATAAGCATTGCGAATCAAGTGAAACTTTCTCGAGGCTTACAACTTATGGCAAGCACACTATCGATCATCTTTACACATTGTTACGAACTCAAGAGGTCAAAAGTACCGCTAAGCAAATCGACCATTGTCTTTTCTCTGCTAAAAAGCAGATTTTTCTTGCTTTTAATTTTGTAAATATTTCAGTCTCATGAATTGCAAATTTGCTAGTTCCGAATTTAGGGCTTGGCACAAGTGGACGCTGTTTGATAAAGGCTCTAACGCATATAATTGAGAAAATTGAGTTATCCAAGTTTCGCAAAATGAAAAGCAAACCCTGACAACGTGATAAACTAATTTCAAAATTCGAGCTAGTTAAACTACTGTGGAAAACTAACTAATTCCTGAGTCTCTGAAAACTCCCGTGTAAATGTTCCTAACTGCAAATCAAGTTAAGAAATGGGCTTGCCATTTTATCAAAGTTGTTATAACACAACCGCTTATTTACTGTTAAATTAGCAAATCCAATCAAGAATATATAAGAACCATTTCATTGTCTCTCATACTTTCGACAGTCACTGCTCTCCGCCTAGATCAATTTTTCTTTTACTTTCATAATCCCGATCATGTAACATAAGTCACGCAAAGACATTTTGCTATGATATTTAACACAGTGTTCCGTGAGGATCAAATTGATCCTCACAGAACACTGTGAATTAAATCAGATTTCGAATCTTCGCAAAATTTTGACGTCAAACATTTTTCACAGTTTCCTTCTTTACTTTAATTAAATCAATTGAAAAGTTCAACAGTCATTTTTTTAAAGTGAGACTGGATTGTTTTATTAATTAATTAAAATCTAATAGTGACTACGATAACGTTTGGAAAGTAGATTCGAACTAATATAGTCACTATTTCTAATTGTATTGATAAAAAAATTGAAGAGTGTCCATATTTATTTTTTGTTGCAAATCCTGAAAAGCCTCTCTTTAAAAAGTGATTACTGAATTTCAATATAAACCCATTGTTTATGATTCACAATTATCAACAGATACACGATTTGGTGAAAGAAAAACTCCGTGCGTGTGACTGTTATTGAAGGAAACCAAGAAAATAGTTTTCCATTGATGGAATGAGAGGTAGTTATTATTAGTGTCCCTAGCGGAACTGAAACTTTGAGAGATCGTAAATGCCTATCTATGCTCTTCTCAGCCCTTATTACCAATTCATTCCAATCCTTCTTCGTGAAGTCGATCTTCTGCCATAGCCTATAAGCTTTAGTGGGACAAAGCTTTTTAAAACCTGCAGCTTTAAATTGCACTGAATCGATTACGGGACGTGTCAAATGACCTCTTTTCTACTTTGAATTGAAAACTGTAAATGGATCTGGAAAATTGTATTTGTCCAGGGAAAATAGAATTCCAAAAGTGTTGAGGTTACAGTCCTTTTATTTCTTCCCTTTTTACTGCATCAGCGAATAAAGACTCTAATCGAAAGTTTCAATTCCGATAAAGCGCCTAAGTGATTAACAAAATCGTGCCTCATTTTTCCATTGAAATCCAAAAGTAAAAACATTTGAAATGTGTGACTCGATTGATGTCGAACTTTGTTTCAATAGTGGTTTCATTATTTGAAAGCAAGTGGATTAAAACTTGAAAGAAAGTGGATTGGAACTTGAAAGAAATTAGATTAAAATTTGATAGAAACTGCATTAAAATTTAATGAAAAGTGGATTAAAACTTCGTAGAATTTCTGATATTTTAAAACTAGGGCTTAATTGCTAATTTTCGTGCCTTTTGTGATCCCTTTCTTTTTTTGCATGTATGCATATTTTAAATAAACTATATTACTGTTTGTTTAGGTTTTAAGGTATAATTTTAATCCAAACTGCTTGTACATTTTGTATACGTTCAAGCGGCGGTTTTTATTTTCAATGAGAGTTTTTCATAGTTATAAAATTGGAAAAGTATGCAGTTACTGTAGTATTAAAGTAATGGAAAAGATAAAGTAAGGAGGTGAAGGTACTTGAAGAAGAAAAGCAGTCTTCATTGTTATGAGGTGCTAGCACGAACACTTTCTCAACCGCAAACAAGTTTTGTAAAAAATTGAAACGCGCGGTAATAGCGCTGCGATACTTGTCATAAATGATTCCATAAATCGACATTTCTGCACTTAAGATGATTCCCAGCTCTCCAACTCCATTTCCCGTATTTCATTGCCTTTGTGGTCTCGCATAAAAACAGTTATATATTGATACTACCAGTTAAATGCAATAAGCAATAGTAAAACAAATTAAATGAAAATAGGCCAGTGTTCATATGTAATCAAAATTTTGAAACGTTTTGAAAAATGTTAATTTGAAAAATTAAATAAAAACTAGGCCAGTGTTTATATGTAATCAAAATTTTGAAACGTTTTGAAAAATGTTTTCTTTTATAAAACGATTTTTTCTCCCTTTCAAATATATTTTCTTCTCATCTGAAACAATAGAATAATAAATAATGCGAAAATATCTGAATTTAATATTAAAACTAGCTCATTTTTGAGGATTTTTAATTTCTATCTATTTTAACCCTCATTGTTACCATATTTAATTAGACATTAAACTTTCTTTTTTTATTAATGTGAAACTTCACCAAGCTTTTTTATAGATGCAAAAAGGGTCGACTGAGAGAAATCATTAAAAGCTCTCACCATCTTGATGTTATTTTAAACACTTCTCCCAAATTCTAAATCCAAAACGTGATAAATTAGAATTTTAGGTATTGTCGACAAGAAATGTAAAAACGGAAAAAAATAATATTTTCAACATGTTTGTAAAATGCCGCCAATCTTTTTAGATACAAAAAGGGTCTACTGAGAGAAAGATCAAAAGATCAATACTGATCAAAAGATCAATACTGATCAAAAGTCCTAACTATCTTTAAGATTTAAAAATTTAGATTTTTTATTTTTAGATTTTGTCAGTAAAAGTTTCTATGTTACTGATAGTTTTACGTTTTACTATTAACATTGTTACTTTATTGTTAATAGAATTGACGCTATTACTGTTAATAGAATTGACGCTATTACTGTTAATAGAATTGACGCTATTATTGTCAATAACATTGTTTCTTTTATTTCCAAATACATTGTGGATTTATTATAACAGTAACACACTAGTTTTTATTTTGTACAATATTGTTTTTGTTACTATGACAATATATAATACAATTGGCAATATATTTGAGCTTCGACAAAATGCGCAGTTTTTGAAAAAGCCAGGTGAAGAGATTAAAAGGTAAATGAATGCAAAATGGAGAGAAATATAAGCTGGCATTAGAAATTCAACTAGTGTACGTTGCAGTGTCTCATAGATTTGGTAGAGTTGCTGTCCTGTGCAGCTCGTGAATATTATATCCGAGTAATATCTCTGGGATGTTGGGGTTGGTGGAGGACGCATCGCAGCAATATCGGTAGCAGTGAGTCGTGAGTGGTTCTGGCAATAAGGGTGAGAACTGGCATGTGCTATATAAGTATGATACTGAATATATGTTTGGAAATAACGCGACACGATAGGATGCCGTGAGATGCGATGCGATATGACGAGAATACAAGGAGCTACTCAGTTTGCCAATTGCACTAATACCATCACTATGCAAGTATCTATAATATTGAAGACATGCCTACTCGATTTGTATCCTCCGCTTGTCGTCTTTTTTATTTATTTATTTCACTTACTTTTCCTCTCCTGCTGTGATCACGGTCTTTGAATGCTCTTAGGTAAAACGAGCGAATCACGAGGAGCGTCTAATTTAAACTGCGACGAGTGTGGGATTATCGATGAGAGTCAATTTATATCGGCCTCCATCCTACTTTAATCGCCAGCCATGATCGAGCTCTGCGTAACGATTTCCGGAAACCTTCCTTTAATCTTTTCGTGACAAAAAGAACTACATGCCTTTTAAGCACGACCGATTATAACCATTATGTATTTACGTGCCGATTAAATCTGCAAAAATTCACTAATTTATATTTCTCTCAAACGTAGTTTGTAATTCCACTCCGCATAATTCACAATAATTAATACATAAATTTGTCCTTTTTTCCTCTCGTATTTCTTTTATATTCGTCTTTTATATTTTTTATATTCTTTTTTTATATTTTTTATATTCTTTATTTATATTTTTTATATTCTTTTTTTATATTTTTTATATTCTTTTTTTATATTTTTTATATTATTTTTTTATATTATCTTTTATATTCTTTCTTATATTCGTTATATTTATTTTTCTACATTTTTTTATTTAATCCGTTTTCTTCTACTTATTTGTTCGTATCGAATTAATTAACTAAAGGTCGTAAAATGAATCACATTGAGAGGAAATTTGATCGGACTCGTTTGCTAATTTAAATGAGGCTCCGTATTTAAAAGTTTGAGATAAGATTCTTTGTGAAATGTAATCTTTGAAAGGATCTTTCGACTACTGTGCCGAATCATCCCCTTTGCGGAGATTCGGCGGAGGAAAAGGGAGATTCTTCGAGACGTGGATCAAAGAGATCGGATCGCTGACAGACTCACAATAAATCCTCGGCCCCGAGTAATAAGCGACTCGATCGCTCTCGTTGCTCCAGGCAAAACATATATTAGAACTACCGATACCATAAATTTTGCGAAAAACACCCGCCAATTTCGGCACCTCGTAAATTCACTAAGTCAATTTTCGCCTTCCATGTCAAGCCAAATTCTTTATAATATCCAGACAATAACAAATTCTTATCTAATTTCTTAAAAGGTGGATCCATTTTCATCTTCGCTTTGGAAAATGGATTCGACTTTTCTAAATGCTACTTAATTGTTACTTTTCTAAATGCTACTCAATTGTTACTTTTATAAATGCTATTTTTGTAATTACTGGTTTTATAAATACTGTTCTTGTAATTGCTACTTTTATAAATACTATTTTTGTTATTATAATAATAATAATTTTTGTTATTTAATAAATGCTATTTTTATTAACGCACTTTTATAAAGGCAACTTTTACTAGCATTATAAAAGTTGCTATTTGTATTTAGCAGTTTCATGAGACTGGGTATTTTCAGCGAGGAGATTTGCCTTCAAGAATTTCTGAAACTTTATAACTTAAAGGGATTTCTAAGACTCTTTGAGAGAAGGAATGTGAGTCAGATTCAAATTTATTCCTAGGAAAGGTTGACGTGACGCGCTCGTTCTAAAGATTGAAACTCAATTAACTGCGATATTTAGTCATTCCAGTCACAGCTACCGAGTACACCACGATGTCAACGGGATGTCAGGGAGTGAAATTTAATTTCGTTCAGCGACTCCGATGAATGACGCAAGGAATGTAACGTATTCCGTTGAAAAATGTCCTCTTTTTCAATCTCATCTTCACACTTCAGCAAAATGTGTTAAACCTCCTTTTTTCAAGAAATGATTTTCAATTTTCGTCCAGACGCTTTATCAATTTTTTAAAAATTTCATATTTGCTGTCCTTCATCATTATACATTTTTGAATTGTCATAAAATACTGTAATAATAGCGAGAACAGTAGAAAAACTAGACACAAAAACAAAATCCACAAAAAATGTGAATGACTAGTAGTGAAAAATTAAATCTAATATAGTGAAAAATTAAATCTGATGTAGTGAAAAATAAATATGGTATTGAAGAATTAAATGTAAATGTATTGAAAACAATCGGTGATTTTAATTTCCCGAGAAATTGTTTGCATACAGGCGATAATTAGCGTTTGAAATTTACTTGACAGGGAATTTGAATTACGAGATAAACGGCGATAATGCATGTAAAATTGAAAATCCAGAATATCGTTCAACGATGTGGTTATCCAATGAAAATGGACTTGAAACGTATCGACGTGTTTTTGAAAATGATTATACGCTCCGTCAGGAACATTCACCATTGAACGATTTCGCACTTTACACACTAGGATTTTAACGTTCTGAGCACCTGTCATTCGAGATGTCGCTCGTCTCTCCAAGCAGAACCAAGTGGCAGATTTTCAATTAAAACAAACAAAAAACAGTAATAAACTTTTCCATTTTCCTTTTCCCATCTCAATCGCGCATAATTAATTCCATTCATCTGCCTTTGAATGCAAAAACATTTTATAATTAACGCCAAAAACAAAGAAACTGAATTTTTCGCTAAAATTTGTCCAAATACGTATATACATGAAAAACAGTGTAGAAATTAGAATACACGAAAATCGTATGTTTTGTTAAATGAATTTGGGTGTGTGATATAAGAGATCAAAGCACCGCGGCAAAAATCATACGAAAAGAATTTCATAAAAATAAATGGAGATGAGAAATTTAATTTTTGTCACGTGAAAGTACTTTGCTTTTTGTAAAAGGGGGATCATTAAATTCTTTCTATATTCCGAGAAAGGATATAGTGTTGCTCGTGTGTACTGTTGTGAGTTTCTTTTTTTGTTATTTTCTAGAAAATTATCGAAGCATCGGGATTTAAATGCACAGCAAGGTATGTAGGCGTTTTTGGTTTGTCTGGTCATGGAAAACTCTCATTTCCAGTCGCCGGTTAAACGCCCTTCGTTTCCTACTCTTCGCATTGTCGTAAACACAATGCTATTGTTTTTCCGACCAGCATAAAACCTGAAAAACCTTACCAACTTGAGCTGCAGATATATAGAGGTTCTTGACTCTCAATGTCCCAACCAAGCGGTCTGGAATTCTCTAAAATAACACTTCATTTAAATGTACATCACGGACCCCCTAAAAACCTTGACTTTTTACAGATTTTACTTCCTCACAATTAACTAAAGCTTTCTTTATTTTTAGCACTTTTATTGCGGTGGAGTTTCTTTGGTAAAAATGCGTATATTATTGTTTATTTAGAATTTTTTATTAATTTGTTCCTTGTCAAAATTAAATTATTTCTTATCGAAATTGTTTTCTATATAATTTTGTATTCAAATTATTTCCACATAAATCGTTTTCATTTAGTTTATTTCTGATTCTGATAATTTGTTATTTATGTCCTATCGGTTTATTGGTATCATTTTTATTCAAATCGTTTTTTTTTTATTTAAATTATTTTTATTCTGATCGGCTTTTAATCAAATCGTCTATTTTATCCTATCGTTTTTTTATATCTAATTTTTTATAGACTTTTTTTATATCTATTTTTTTTATATACTTTTTTTATATCTACTTTTTTTATATCTACTTTTTTTGTATCTACTTTTTCTGTATCTACTTTTTTTACATTTACTTTTTTTATATCTATTTTTTTTATATCTACTTTTTTTATATCTACTTTCTTTATATCTACTTTCTTTATATCTACTTTCTTTATATCTACTTTTTTATATCTACTTTTTTATATTTACTATATTTATATCGTTTTTTTCAGATCGTCTTTTTCCAAATCATCTTTTCTTATATCGTCTTTTATTTACATTCATTTTTAACAATTTCGTTTTTCATCACTACAAGCTTTTTTGTATAAATAATAGTTTTAATCTCAATTGTAACTAAAAGAATGATTTTAATGAAAGAACAATTTAAAGAGAAGACTATTTAAAGAAAAAAATAATGTATTTAAGAGCACATGTAAAAGAGACGATTTTTCATGAAAAAATTGAAATAAAAAGTTAGAATTTTCTCGTCTGATTAAAATACATGAGTGAGATTTACATGAAATGAAACTCATTGTTCTTGGAATAGACGAAATTATAATATTCGCAGGTGGGAGGTTAGAATTTTGGGTATTTAACGAAAATGTATATACAAGTAGAGAACAATTGAGATTTAACGATGGCAGTAAAACGTGAAACCCGAGTGAATATTACAGTTGGCAAAAGGGGTTTTACTGCATTTGAAGTAAATTTATCTTAACTGCAATAAGAGAAGCATGTTTTGTCATTTCGAAGTCTAAAATGTTCATTGAAATGGACGCAGACTCGAAATGAAACTCAGTCTTGTGCCTAACAACGAAGACATTTCCTATGAGTATGCATGCACGTATGCACCAGGTGTCGTGCCGCAGTTACGCTCTACGTGTCCTGTCCTCCACTGTCTCCTTCTAACTTCCGCAGGACAGAGCTTCCACATACTCCTCACATATTTCTCTACTTATATTTCATACACCATGCATTACATTACACTTTATACGTACTTATTGCTTGCTTGTGTGTTCAATTTTACACATCTGTGCTCAGTTTTTACATGTGTCATCACTTTAATGTGTGTGTTCACTTTTATGCATGTGTGACCACTTTTATGCATGTGTGACCACTTTTATACATGTGTGACCACTTTTAAGCATGCGTGTCTACTCTTATGCATGTGTATTTATCCTTATGAATGTGTATACACTCTTATGAATGTGTGTTCATTTTTATGCATGTACACTCAATTCATTTTACATGTATAGCTTTTTTATATACTTGTGTTCACTTGTATGCATGTGTATTTATGCTTATCCGTGTGTGCTCAATTTTTTTACAAGTATGCTCACTTTTATGAATGCATGCCTGTTTTTATACGTATGGCTTCTCTTTTATACATATTTAAACTTATAAACACACAACTTATGCTACTTATCCTATGCGGAAGTTTTCAAGAAAAATGTACTGGATTTTAGAAATGGAATACGGAAACCCGATATATATTAAAGTTTAAAACCAGCTTATGAAACTATAAAAAGGACATGCTTTTTCTTCATTTATTTGGATTACGATTATTTAAAAGAGACACTTTACGTAATATTGTGTTCTTTAATTAGCGTAAATCCAAATAAAACTACAAAAATTTTACAATGCTAAAGTTTAAAAAATTACGATTCTCAACTTGGAGCAATTACAATACTCTAATTGTAATTATCATATTAGAATTGTTACTATAACAATGCTAGAATTGCAATTGTCATTGTACTACAGTAAATTTACATACATCAATTGTAACTGTAGCCATGAAACGTAACATTGTATTGTAATTACAACCATACTAGAATTGTAGCTATTGTCATACTAAATTGCAGCTCTTACCATACTACGTTTGAAACTATTGTTATGCTATAATTGCTGCTATTACTATACTGCAATTTTAGCTATTACCATATACAATTGTAGCTAGTGTCATAGTAAAATTGTAGCCAGTGTCATAGTAAAATTGTAACTAATACCATACTGCAATTGCAGCTACTACTATACTAATATTGAAGCTATAATTATACTGATATTATAGTTACTACTCTACTGGTATTGTAGCTATTACCCTACTATAGTATTGTAAACAAAGCCATTCTGATATTGCAGCTACTACTCTACCGATATTGTAGCTATTACCGTACTAGTATTGTAAACAAAACCATACTAAAGTCGCAACTATCAGCATATTAGAAGTGTAACCACGATATACTAGTTTTGTAAATGTTACCATAACGAAAAATTCAACGCGCATGCTCAATTACAATTTCTAACTTTGTACCTATTGTTATACCAGTATCGTAAGAATCACCATACAAGCATTGTAACTATTGACATTTCTAGAATTATATTTATTACAATACCAGAATCTAAACAATTTCAGTATTGTAATATTTACAGGTTTGGTATCGTAATATTTACAAGTTTCGTATTGTAATATTTACAAGTCTAGTATTGTAATATTTGCAAGTATTGTAACATTTACAAGTCTGGTATTGTAATATTTGCAAGTATTGTAACATTTAAAAGTCTGGTATTGTAATACTTGCAAGTATTGTAATATTTAAAAGTCTGGTACTGTAATATTTGCAAGTATTGTAATATTTACAAGTCTGGCATTGTAATATTTGCAAGTATTGTAATATTTACA
>WNHD01004183.1:0-11523 GCA_011057455.1 Ganaspis sp. Gsp50 | reverse complement strand
GAAAAAACTAAAGTGATTACTAGTGGCAATTTAGTAAAATTAACCTTAGAAACTGGTAAAACTAACCACTTGGTTAGTTAATTTAACCTGAAAAGTAGTTTATTTAACCAATTATTTGGTAAATATAACCCAAGAAAACTAGTAATCCTTCCTGCCAACCATTTACATGGTGAATAGTACCATTTATTTTTTTCAGTGTGAGAGTGGGGATGCAATAAAGGTACGGGACCGCTTCTTACTAGAAAAGGTAGATCTTTCTTTCCGTGCATGAAGATGTTTATTGTGACTACCATTATTGCACAGCTCGCAAAAATAGAATATTTTTGGAACAGACGGATGGAAATCACTCATATTTTACTTGTCACTATTTTTGCGGCTTCGAACTAAAAAATTGAATGCTTTTTTCGCAAAATTTAAATAATTAAAAGAATACATGAGTTTCCACTCTATGTTGAAATAATATTGGCATGTAGGAGGCGCCACATACTAATTCTACAGTGTGAAAGAAAAGTGTGCGCGAAATTCAAATTGGTGTAGACTGGGGCTAGTTGGCACTGGGGCAATTTGATACACTTCAACTCATTCAAATCTTCTTATAGAATCCAGTCCCTCAATTTTATTTGACCCCATTTTTATTGCAAGGAATTTCCATTTTGGAACGCTTTTTTTTGAAATAATTAAAGGCGAGTAATGACCGAAACATAACCTCAAACTAAAAAATGTCTTTTACTGTAAACATAATAATAAAGTCAAAATTAATTTGAAGTAATTTTGGAAGATCTATTAACATAATTTTCAGAAAACATTATAGAGAAAACAATTCCGATTTCTAGGGGGCAGCTGCCCCCCTGCCCCAACGTATGCCCATGTTTGTAAATTCGAAGTCACAATTTGCAGAATGTTGAATGAAGTTCCAGAAAAGATAGAAAATGCGTGAATTTGAAAATTATTGATGAAGATAAACTATTATGAGTGTCGAATGTTTGAAAATTTTCTATCTGAAATTAAATGATTAATTAATTGAATAAATAGTGTGCGCGTGAGGAGATAGAGGGTTGTCATAAAAAGACAGCTTTAAACTGCTTTTAATTTCTCTAATTGGATGTCAATTGCAGTTTCTCTTCAATGTTAACTGCATTCTCTTGAGGTGTTATATAATTACAAAATTATAGTAATTACAGTAACAGTAAAATTAAATGTGAGAATTACGAAATTCAAGATGAAAGCTTATTTGGATTCGATTTCTGCTTCTTTTCCTGACTCTGGTTTCATAATATTGAGCAATATCTTCTTCTGCATTTTACTCAGGTTTTGATAAGGAGGTCGTGGAGGTTCAGGAATCAGTATAAATGACGAAGATTATCCATCGCTAATTACCAAATTTCAAACAATTTTTGTCTCCTTATCGCATATTCGAATGTCTTACCTCTATTTGTAAAAAATTAATTATTTTCGCAAAAAATGAGAAACTTCTTGTTTGAGTGTTTAATTACTTCAAATGATTTGGAACAAGTCCATTTTCAATTATATATAATAATAATAATATTATAATAATAACAGTAAAGATAAACACTATTTTTTAAAATTTTGCTTCCATTTTTTGAATTCTCAAACAAAAGCTTTATTTCAGAAAATTTTATAGTACAGAATTTTAAATTATCCTGCTTAAATTATATTTGACGCGCTTTGAGAATTTTAAAAGGAAAAAATTGTAGGTTATGTTTGATGATAGATTTACTTTTAAATATTTTTTTTTAATTATCAATCAAAAATCTGCAATCAAAAAAATGTCTTATTTGTCGGTATATCAACAAACTGTTTAAGAAAAACTGTTTTTGATTGTAGAAAATTAAAAACGAAGCTTTAATTACGTTAAAACTATCGTTGAACATAACCTGAAATTTTTTCCATCTAAGGTCCCTTTTCTCAGAACGCGTCACAAATAAACATCAAAAACTAATTTCGAACTTTTTAAAGTGAATTGCTGGACTTGAAATTTTAGTTGTTTACAGCTTTTTTTATAAATCTACAGAAACATGGCAACAAATTTTACATATTAATTTTTTATGATTTCTAATAAAAAAAATTCCAAGTAATTTTGAATCTTTTTGTCACTAATAGATTCAACACCAATTACAAAAAAAAATCAAGTCTAAATATTTTGCGCTGAATGTTATATTAATTAGAAACTAGCTTGGGTCATAATTACCCCAGTTTTCGGTATGAACAATTATTCATTTCTTAAACGATACACTTTGAATTTTAAAACTACTAATTAAAAATCAATTTCATAACGGACAGTAAAATAATAAAATAATGTATATAAAGATTATTTTATGCAATTTTTTATTGATTAAAATTCATCAAAAAATTACTTTTCTGCAATTTTTAAAAAATCTAGAAAAATAAGAAATATTTCAAATAAATATTTAAAAATATTTATAAAAAAAAATATAATCGTATAATAATAAAAATAAAAAAATATTTAAAAATATTTATAAATAAAAAAATAAAAATATAATCATATAATAATAAAAATAATAAAATATTTTAAAATATTTATAAATTTTCAATGGAATTTATGAAAGGTAATTACTGTTCATACAAAAATAATGTTTTTCGTAGTTTTTACTTAAAATTCACAATTTTTCTCAACAAAGATATTTAAATAATAATGTTTTTTAAAATAAACTACATACATAAAAGAAACTATTCAAAATGAAATAAAAAGGAAATAAAAATAAAAATGTGATTTTAAAAAAATATTAAGAAATATTAAAAACCAATACAAGTGGAAACTTTGTGAAAATTATCCCATTTTCGTGAATAAGTTTCCTTTTTTAAAGAAAAACAAAAATATATTTTAAAAAATGAAAATACAGAAATAGTGTATTTGTGACGATGACAAATAGGAAAGGTAAAATGTCAGAAATTCAAATTTTCTCTATAGAAAAATTGTAAAAAAACAAAAAACCAATTTACTTAATTATCTACAAAATTGCAATTAATTTTGTAAATTTTAGGTAAAATATGAACTTTCTGTTGATCAAACTGTGTTTCTTAATTTAATTTCATAAAAACAATGTTAAAGCAGTAAGATTCTGTTTAAAAAAATGATGCTAAAAATTATTAACTGGGTATTTCTAAAAATACTTTTTGCCAACGGAGCGTAGAAAATAGCTTGCAATAAAAAATTTTATGATTTTTTTCCATTTATCTTTTTTTGATCGTTTATTAATTTTTATCTTTAAACTAACATGAAAGTGACATTTTTCACTTATTTAGAATACTTTTGTTCTATTTTAGATATTAATAAGAAATAATGCTACCAAATTTTATCATAATCGGTTAAATCATTTTCAGCCCTTAGGTAATCAAAAATCGTCAAGATTTCAAAGCAGAGGAAGCAGAGAAAAGTAATAATAAATCAAATGTGGAATACAATATTTACTTTTGGTTATAACGTATATTTTAATACTCGTCAGGCGTTCGAAAACGTGAGATACATTGATATGACGCTCTCAAAAAATCTTATATCGAATTTTCAAAGTCGAAAGATTATTATTTTTTTACTACTAAGTTGTAGAAAAGCAAAAATCTGACACTTTTTTTTTGAACTTTGTTTCTCCGATGAATATTTTTATTAGAAAACATTAAAAAATATTTTGATTACAAAATAAATTATTTTTCAGCAATTGCACCGTCATATCTGGGCCAAATATTGTTGAGATTAATTAAAAATGGGTATGTCTATAGGAATAATATATAATAGGGATGTCTATAGTTGAAACAAATCTTTTTAAAAATATAATTACAAATTATTTTAATTATTTTATTTTAATTATTAAATATTTAAAAAATAATTAATAACAAAGCGATAAGTTTCAAAAATAAGCATTTTTCAATTTTCAAATGAAAAAGTGTTGCGGTTGGTATCATTTAGACACATTTTTCTCTTTTTTTTTGGTAGTCAAGTTTCGGACTAATCAAAATTTCAGGGAGACACTTTTTCGTTAATTATTAAGGAAGTTTTTTACCAAGTTTCAAGAAGATTGTTTAACCATTGGTGGAAATACAACAATCTGAAGAAATAGGGCGCAGATCAGCTTCGCAGATTCATTGTTTTGGCAGCGCTGAGTTAAACTGTGGTATTTTCACCAATCATTGAACAATCTTTCTGAAACTTGTTAAAAAGCTTCTTTACTAATCAACGAAAAAATTTCTCGCTGGAAATCTTCTCAGTCTGAAAGTCGGCCGCAACACTTTTTCATTTGAAAGTTGAAAAATGCTTGTTTCAAAACTTGTTATTAATTATTATTAATAACAGACTTTGTTATTAATTATTAATAATAATATACTTTATTATTAATTATTATTAATAACATACTTTGTTATTAATTATTATTAATAACAGACTTTGTTATTAATTATTAATAGTAATATACTTTATTATTAATTATTATTAATAACATACTTTGTTATTAATTATTATTAATAATACACTTTGTTATTAATTGTTATTGAACAATATTTTACAATTTTTAATTTAAATCATTTTGAATAAATATATGAAGATACAAATGGGAAGTGGTTGTCTTTGTCTTGATTTCAATCGTAAGTAATTTAAAGTAGTCTGAATCACCAACACTTTTGAAGGAGTTGAAAGTCATGCAGAAATTCCTCAAATGGTTTGCGAGTGTCAGAGGAACTTGTGTTTAATTCTAATTATTCTAATTAATAATTATTAATTATAAATTCTTGTATTGAAACGAAGATTGACGTCTGACGTTTACTTTTGTGAAATGAAATGCTAACGCGTATTGTCCAACGAGCATTGACTCCCGATGATCAAGGCTTTTTATACCCCCATCATCCATTACATTATATCGATTCAATCTTGATTCCAATGTCTGGAATTATTTTACAATCGCCTCCAGCAACGAATAATTAATTCTATTAATTCTTCACAGCTCTGACTTTGAAAAGCACAACAAATGAAAATAGTTAAATATCAATTTGAGAATTATAAACTTTTGGTCACTTTCATCTAATTTTTTTATTTATTTTTAAATTATATCTATTGATTAAATAAAAAGAAAGTTAATTAATTCGAAATGTTGATTATTCAAAAAGTATGTGTAATCAACTCATTTTCAACTAAAAAGCATGTTTACGACGTTTTAGGCAATTTATACGTATGTGTGTGTATCACGATTTTGAATAGACAAGAAAACGTTTTTGCAGATTTTTATAAAATTTGGGAAGGTTATTATACTCGCAGTATGGTTATTTCAGTAATTGTTATTATTGTTGTCAGTAAAATATGATATCGAACACGCAGACATTTATTTTTTATTTGTATGCGTCAGTGCACGGTCTTGCTTCAGAATTTTAGTTTTCAAAATGGTGGATCCAATATGCCGAACGAACTGTATATGAGTATATGAAAAATACACGTATACGAGTGTATTAGGAGAAAAATATTCTTTTAATATTATTTATTATTATTATTATTATTATTATTGTTATTATTATTATTATTGTTATTATTATTATTGTTATTATTATTATTGTTATTATTATTATTATTGTTATTATTATTACATTATTATTTTTAAATGTTTATTCTGCTTACACACTCTTGCAGGGTTTTTATATAGAAGGATAAAATACAGAATTACATAACCTCAAATTTTTTTAGTTACACCTCTGTTTGGAATTTATTATTCTAATGATCACAAGGTGCACTAATTATTTTTTAAAAAAATAATGCTATAATATGAAAATTATGAACAATGAAACATTTAGAAAATAAACTTATATGTTCCAGTTTGTTTTTAAATTTGATAATCTTTATTATAATATTAACGTCATTTCCTGTGAACTTATTGGATTTCTTTTTTTTTTTAATGAAAATGAGATCAAGATGATACTTGGAGATTAGTTTTGTGATTATGTGACATAAAAAGTCATTATAAGTAAAGCCGCTGTTTATGAGTCTTATCACCTTCTTATCGTAAGTAAAAGTATTCTCGGAAAATTTGTTCCTTCTAAGGTTTTATGAGATTATTATTTTTTATGAAAAGTTAACTTTTTTATTAAAATTGCCTTTCTTATTTTACACTTTACGGTTTTTTGTTTACTTAATTAGAATGGCATTTCTATAATGTATAAGATAAAAAAAATAACTGGCACTATCAAGTAAATGGTTGATTTAAAAAACCATTAGTTTTTTTGAGTAAATATATTCAAAAATATAGTATTTCATGTTTGACATTTTCATTACATTTTTGCTCATGTCAAAAAATCATCGGAAACGAACATTATTTCAAACCATTATTTCAAAAGTTCTATTATATAAATTGAATTTTAAATATAAAAAATAATGAAAAAGTGACGTTATATTTTCATAAATTTTTGGTGATATGTGTACTTCATAATCGATTCATTTTTTAATGTAGAAAATATTTTCTAAAGGAACTATAATTAAGAAGTATTAAGTATTAAGAAGTAGTTTTTTTAAATTCAGGAAACTTTCTCACACGGACCATAAAGATATTTTTGGACAGATTTGTAGAAAAAGAATTGTCTAGCCAGCGCATTTACCAAGGACAAGACTACACGTCTTTTAAAAGATTTAAAAAACTTAAATTTAAATTAAAAAACTTAAATATTATTGTCAATAAAATGATATTTACATTTTACCGATATTTAACAAACGGTAATTTTAACTGCAGGATGACGAATAATTTAAAAACAAAAGAATCGCACGTATATTTAATACTTTCATATTATGACATTTTCACATTATTGATGAGAATGTAACAAAAAAAGTAGAAAATCTGAAAAGAAGCAAAATCTTAAAAACAAATTATCTAATTCTAAATATAGACCATGACTCCAATCGAAATTGATAAAACTTATTGCTCCGGGGTATTTAGGGTCACTAATTGCAAATCTGAAATTAGCTTTCAAAAATGCAAAATGGCGGATTCAATATGGTGGTCAGATTTTCAAACATTCATCTGATCCACTTGAATTCGTTACTCAAGGGTTTCCGCGAACCCTGATTACAAATCTGAAATCAGATTTTTAAAATTCAATATGGCGGATTCAATATGGCCGACGAATTTTTTAAAAAATGTTAGATTTTTATGGAAATTGATTTCTAGGGTGTTTTAGTGTCATTAATTACGAATCTGAATTTAAATTTCCGATTTTTTAAGTCCCATTAAAATCTAGCCATTTTTCTTAAATTCACACACTATATTTCTTGGATCCGTTATTTTCAATTTTCAAAAATCTGAACGTAGATTCGTAGTCAGTAGCCCCAAATATCACGAAATAACGAAATAGCAGTATAACACGAAATAACGAGTTTCAAACATTATCCAGTCAATTTCAAAAAATTTTCAGCAATTTTCATCTATTTTGAATTCCGAAAATTTGTCGTCAGATTTGTAATCACTGACCCCGAAAATACTCGAGCACCGAGTTTCAATCGAATTTGGTAACTTTTTAAAAATTCGACCGCCATATTGAATCTGCCATTTTGAATTTTGAAAATCTATTTTCGGACTTGCAAACAGCGACCTCGAGAACCTTGAAGTAACAAGTTTGAAGCAAATTCGACAATTTTTTAAAAATTCGTCCGCCATATTGAATCCGCCATTTTGAATTTTGAAAATTTAATTTCAGATTTGTGATCAGCGTGTCCAAAAATCCTTGAGTAACGAGTTTCAAGCAGATCCGACAACTTTTTGAAAATTCATTCTGCAAAGTCTGTGTTTATTAATAACCAACTTTAAGGAGGCTCAATCCCATTACATAACCTCAAACTAAACAGTAGTTGTAACCCTTCGAGCTCGGACTTGGGTCGATTTCTTCCTGTCGTATTTAGAGGCGGAAAAAATACTTTGAAAATTTTGAAAAAATTAATAGAGCTTTGTTAATTTTTTAAGTTAAAGTAACAATTTTGATTTTAAAAGAAAACAAAATTGTACGGATGGGAGTAGTGTTCGAGAGTTACAGTCTTAATTTGAAATTTTGCTTGGGTCGAAAATGACCCAGGTCTGGGTTCTGAGGGTTAACTAAAGTATAAAAATATATAATTAAAATAAATTTTTAAAAAATTCGAAAGGTCCAGTTGTACAATTACCAGAAAAAAGTATTTTGAGTCAATATTTTAATTATTAACTACCGAGCGAAATCTACTACGATATAACATTTATTTATGTTAGATAATTTTTAATTAACATTTTGTGTTTTTTTTCAAACTTAGTTAACAATTGTCGTTTTTATCGAATTTTAATAAACAATGGCTTTTCTTGTTCTTTGAAAGGTTCTCTAGAGTTCTGTTTGTTTTTTGATAAATAATATTTTGTTTAAAAAATACAAACAATAAATATTTTATTTGTTAAATAACATTTGAACATAAAAGATTTTAAAGATGCAAGGAACAAAATTGTAGAGAATCTATTAAAGAGTAAAATAAGCTTCTGCTTATAAAAATTGGATGAAAGTGGCAATTGTTCACTAAGTTTAAAGAAAAACACGTAATGTTAACTAATTATTATTTGACAACAAATTTTAGCTAATTCAAATTTTTCTGTAAATAGTACAACTGGATTTTTTGGTATTTATTAAAATCAATTTTAATTACATCTTTATTCTTTACTTAAAACTACTGTCTAGTTTGAGGTTGTGTCACAGGGTTGAACATCCTTAATCGCACTTTTTTCAAAACTATATTTTCGAAGCTGGTGACTAGGATTTCTCAAAAACTAATGAACCGATTTTTCTGAAACTTTACACACTTTTTGTAGATATATAATTGATAAATGTCTGAACGATGGAATTACTCTTTTTTAATTACAGTCGATTTTACAAGGCAAAGTATGAAAAAAAATTAACCAAAAATGTCATTTTCTTTGATAAAGCTTTGACAAAATCAAATTTTCATTTTTTTAGAAGTCCTTCGTTCAAGTACTAGCCGCACTGACCCACTAACAGAAAATATTTGTGGCACGATTTGAAGAAAGGGATCTTAGAAGCATTTGAAAATAGGTTATGTTTAATGGTAGTTTTAACTTGAAAAATGCTTTCTTTTTAATTATTTGCAACCAGAAAAAGTTTTTTTTGAATATTTAGTATATTAAGAAGAACTGTTTTCGTCTGCGAATAATTAAAAGAGAAGCATTAATTTAGTTGAAACTGTCAGCAAACGTAACCTATTTTCAAATGCTTCTAAGGTCCCTTTCTTCAGATCATGATTTTTTTTCTCTGATTTGAAATAAAGGCATTTTAAGTTATCATCGTCACGGCGAAACTATAACTTTTTTCAAACGTCTCGGAAAAATAGTTCTCAGTGGCTTACTTTTTAATAATTTTTGACAAAAATTTCAAAAAACATTCTGCAAATGTTACATTTTTATATTGGAAAAAGTTTAAATAACAAAATTCGTTCGGTGTAATAATAGAAAAGATAGAAAAATATGTGCATTTTTGGCCCTGAAAACCCATGTCCGCAAAAATCCTTTAAATTT
This sequence comes from Ganaspis sp. Gsp50, assembly GCA_011057455.1. NCBI lineage: Eukaryota > Metazoa > Arthropoda > Insecta > Hymenoptera > Figitidae > Ganaspis > Ganaspis sp. Gsp50. The sequence continues at coordinate 1,978 of WNHD01004183.1, read as the reverse complement.
CTTTTAATTATCATTCATGAAATTTTTACCACATATACCCAGTTAGCATGTAAGTTTGCGGCAAGCTTGCACTGTAATCTTTTAAACCTTACACCGCAAGCTTGCGTGCTAACTGGGTAATGATGAAAATAATGATATTATTTTGGTTATGATATAACCTTTTTTTTTAAAAAAAAATGTTCTTTAAACGAGCAGAATAAAATTCGTGTATTTGAGAGTAGACATTTCAATCATAATCATATCAATTTGTGACAATCTCGTTTAAAAAGAAGAAGAAGAAATTGTATATGCTAATTATATGATTGAATCAGGTTTTTCCCTGGAAACATGACATTATGGAAAAAAATGATTTAGAATAGTGATGAGACGAATGGATTAGGTTTTGAAGGACGCCGATGGTCACTGGTCAGTATTAGCATTGCTGATATCCCAGTAGATGACCTATGACCTCGCACATTTATTTTATCTTGTCTCGTCTCGTTTCGCTCAGAATATGCACGTACATACATACATTCTTAGGTACAGATTGTGACATTAACATCTTGGTCGGCTGACGCCTTTGGACTTTGGAGAATCCGTCGAATGTCTCTTCATTTCCTTTCTTCTTTTTTTTCCAATTAAAAAAAGCCACGAGTCAAGCCGCCAACAATTAAAAATTAACATACCATCGTGATTTTACGTTTCAATGCAAACATTACTCAAATTTTGAAAGAGAAGCGGTACTTCAAGTTTTGCATTCATCTGCTATATTAGCGACTTTATTTATTGCCATTGAAAGTTAAAAATTGTCAATTAAATTAGTAATGAAAGGTAAATTGCTTTTTATTGCATTAATGCAATGTCGTGGATTACGAGTCTTTCAAGAAAAGGAGTGTTTGTGCAAAAACTACCGAGTCTTTGGAATTTTATCAGATTCTTTGGAATTTTATAAGATTCTTTGGAATTTTATCAAAAGATTTGTGACTCTTTCTCATGTCACGAAATTAGTGTCTAAATTGTAAAGCTTGATAGTTGGCCATTAAATGCATTACAAAATTAAAATGACATTAAATTGAAAATTAGATAATGTGCTTCAGGGTGATAAAAATATGCTGTATTTCAAGTCTCATTATTCTATACATTTTTTTCGTTTTTGTGCTTTCGGAAAAGTTATAAAATAGTAAAAATACAAGCCGCGAGATTGTAATAAATTGCAACATTTTCTGTTGTAAAAATTTTTTTGTTTAAGTAAAACAAATCTTTATCTGATATACTGTCAAACAAACGTTTATTTAATTTAAATAAATATTATTAATTTAAGTAAATATTTGTTTAATTCAATAAAATATTTGTTAAACTCAATTAAAGTTAAATTAAAATTAATTTAAATTAAAGTCAATTAAAGTTAAATTAAAATTAATTTAAATTAAAGTCAATTAAAGTTAAATTAAAATTTGAAATTAAAAAATTGAACAAATGTTTGTTGAATTCTATATAATAAACCACAAACAAAAATAGCGTCTTACAACACATTTATTGAAAATAAACAAAGTTGTGTCAAATCAAATAAAGACATGTTTGATTTAAAGAAATTTTGTACAGTCTACGTTTGTAGGAAAAATGACATAACACGTACAATATCATATCAAGAATAATAAATATTGATATTTATTATAAATTTTATATATATATGTATATATATTATATCTTATATTATATAGTATATATATATATACTATATATATATAATTATATTATATATATTTATATTATATATATTTACCTTCCCACATCGACTAAACTAGCAGCATTAACAATATTGGAAGGGAATTATTATTTATTTATTTGAACTAAAAATATTTTTTCAACTAAAATGATTTAATCCTTTTAAGGGCATGTGATCACTGAGAAAAATGACAATGTAATGTTAACAAATTAATTTTGTTGAGGAATTTTGTTACCTCTAACAAATTTTGGTTGATTTCATTAAAGTGTTTTG
>WNHD01004182.1:0-11523 GCA_011057455.1 Ganaspis sp. Gsp50 | reverse complement strand
CAATGCAAAAATGCATTGGATCTAATCTACTTTATTCTCAGATTCGGACCTAGAATATGTATTCTTGAATCAAGAATAATTATCCTTGATTCAAGTATTTATTCTCAATTCAAAGTATTTATTCGTGATTAAGGCATAAAAATTCTTAAAACGAATCGAAAATATTCTTGAAACAAGAATAAGTTGTAAGTATATTTTTATTCTTGTTTCACGAATTCTTTTCTCTCAGTGAAAGAATAAGAAAAAACGAAAAAGAAAATAAAACAGAAAAGACATGAGCTTTAATTAAAATTAAAACTAGTTCGCTTTTATTGAATACAAGTAATCAACATCTCTGTTGCAAAAATACATATTTATTTGGCTAGATAAATTTTTCTAGATGATTAAAGAGAACATTTTCGTGTTGGTATAATCTCTTGATGCTTCGAGCTCTTTTACCCGAATGAAAACCCATTATTTAAAGAGCTTGATATCGTCAGCTTTTTCCAAAAAACCGATGCTCATATTAGGCCAAATAGAGATGAAAAAATCCGATAGCAAAAACATACTATAATTATACGAGCAGGATGAAATGGACACGTAATAAAATTTTTTTTCGAAAAAGGTTTTCAAAGAAACATTATTTCAAACTTTGTTAAATCTAGTTTCAAGTTTAAATCAAATTTTGCACTTCAGAGTGAAACTCAAGCATTAATAGAAATCATATATATACACAGAGAAAATTAGATTTCAAGTGATAAGTCAAAGATTGAAATTGATGATTACTTTCATTTGGAGAATTTGATTAGAATTTCATATAAATCAAGTGCTTGTAGCTTATTCACCACTTTCATTTTCAGTGTCTTTATAATCGAAAATACTGTAATTCAAATTAATAAAATTTTCCATTTTCACGTTGTTACAGATGACCGGGTTTATTTGAAAGGTATCTCTGATCCTTAATATTATTCTCGTATTTCAATGTGGCAGATATTTCATTAGATTTTCCACTATGATCTCATTACGATCATGTTGGCGAAAAACTGAGAGTTATTCAAATTTAAACTTTTCCTAAAATTTTAATATTCATTTTAATATGAAATTGTATTAATGGTTAGTAAAATTTATTAATGTTTATCACGCAGTGTATTCGTTTCAATGTTAGTATTAGTATTAGTTTTTTTATTAGTATAGTATTAGTTTCTGAAGAATAAATAAAATTCCCCTATTTTCAATTTACGATAAAAGTGTGCATTTGTCGAGATTTTAGACTTCAAGGCAACATGTTTTCGTAATAGGCTTGTAAGGCTATTGTTTTATTTATCTATTTTTTGTATGGTTAATAAATTTGATCTAGCTATTGTTATTCAGATGGATTAAACTATTCCTTTTGTATTCGAGAATTTTACGATTCTCATTAATATTCTTAATAGCAGCACAAGGAGAATGAAATATTCAATTCGAATTCAGTGAATACTTAGTAAATTACTGTCTAATAAAATATTCAATATAAAGTGTGTGAATAAGCTGATCGCTTGTGGATATTGCTTAGATATTGCTCCACAAACCGCATATCTAAGTGTCAATCGATATTCATAGGATATTCAAACGCGCATTCCGTGAGCAATAATGCGAATGTCAGAGTGCCTTAACTTTTTTATTCACTATAGAGATAACAAATTTTAACTTAAATAACTTTCATAAAATAATGATTGACTTTTTTTATTCGCAAAAGTAATGAAATTTAATTCTGCACTCAGACATAAAATGACGAGAACATTTTCAAAGGATTATGCATTTTCTGATGCACTCCAACAATTTCTTGCGAATTTCATATAAAGGAATTCTTTAAAGTGGTGGAATGTTTCAAAATTGAGGAAATGAAAACTAGAGTCAAAGTTCACGATGCATCGATTTTTCCAGCACTTTTCTTTCTTTTCGTTTTGTATTTTTAAAATCCTGCTTCGGAGCAAAATCCTTAACGAAACAATAAATTATAAACCGCTACATTTTTTGTGCAGTCCACAATTAAAAAGTAACCACTTCAAAAATTATTTATTAAAAAGATCCGTTACTAAAAATCAACTACCAGCAAAGTTTAAAAAATCATTTGTAAAACAATCACAAAGATATAATATCAGATCAATTACAAAAAAAAAATGAATATAAAAAATGAATGGCTATAAAGAATTAATGACTTTAAAAAATTAATTACTATAAAAATGAATGACTATAAAAAATGAATGACTAAAAAAATTAATGACTATACAAAAATCTATAACCATACAAAAATAAAGCTACAAAAGAAATTATTACACAGAAACTGATTTTTAAAACTGTCCAGAACTAGGCATTAAAATTAGTATAGGGAAAATCAGTTTGAAAAGGGAAAATTAGTTTAGAAATGAAAGCTTTGTATTCAAAGGAAATTCAAATGTGATAAAAAGTAGATTTTATAAATTGGATATGTTTTTGTCGCAGTGATTTATTTGGAAATTTATTATTGGATTGATGCAAGTAAAATTTCAAAGATTTATGTAGATATTAGTTTGGAAAAGATTTATTCACTCTCCGAGAGAATTTTATTGAGAGGAATATATGTATTTTGCTAATACTGAAATATGAATTATTGTACATGGATGCTTTATTGAATATAGTAAACCATAAATGTTAAAACAAATAGGTGTCGTGGGACTCATAAGAGATAAGACGCGTGAATCACAATATGTGTCACCCATTTAAGAGTCCACTGATTTCAAACAAAATATTGTTTAGGAAACAAAACAATATTTTGTTCCAAAAATAAACAATCGGTTACAAAAATAAATTTTTGGTAAAAAAATTAAGTAATTGGTTTCAAAAAGTAAATAATTAGTTCTAAAAATAAATAATTGGTTCCAGAATATAAATAAATGGTTCTAAAAATAAATGTTTTGTTCAAGAAACAAGCAATTGGTTCCAAAAATAAATCTTTGGCCCAGAAAATAAAAAATTGGTTTTAAAAATAAATATTTGGTTTTTTAAAATAAATGTTCTTTGAAATTCTTTTTTCAAAATGTTAATATTTTGCGTTAAAGAAAATGAATTCCTGAGTTAAAATAAATGAAAGAAGAAATGTTATATTTATAAATAAAACTAAAATTAAAAAATTGTTTTGAATCAAAAAGACTATTTTTAGAGTATGGGTATATACAGACATTTTCAACACTTTTATTCGACTTTTTCTATTTTATAATTTAAGTTTCAAAGAGCTTAATTATAAATTAAAAGTATCGGTTGTCAGACATTGATTGTTCGATGTGTCCCACTTTTTCCTGCATCTCTAATTTTTTGAAATAAATAACTAATTGCTTGTGCCAAACTATGAACGTCATGACTTCTACATGCATCCGGTTTATTGTTAGAGAACAGAGGATGAACAGCTTTTATAAATTATTAAACGTGCAGCTATATCTATCTAGAACAAAAGAAGCTTTTTGTTTAAAAAAAAATATTTAATTATTAAGAATCTTTTCACAATGTTTTTTTAAACGTCTTAAATATTCCAGAATTACGTTAAGTTTGGATTAAATAACTTTTTCATAATTTTAATATAGTTGTTTATATTCAGATTATTATAATTACTTTTGTAATTATGTGAAAACTGGAAGTAGAAAAGCGTGAAAGCGATCCAGGTTCGCGCATTCATAATTTGCTTGAAAGAACTTCTTTAAAATGGTAGAATTTAAGTGAGATGGAAAATACTTTTAATTTGCTCTTAATAGTTTCGTTGAAATAATATTATTATTGCTAAATAAATTGAAGTAAATTAGCATAGTTAATGATACACTAGCGTAATTATTCTCGTTTTTAGTAGTTTTAATTTATTTTCAGTCATTTTTGTCGTTTATGTTGTTAATATGGGGCCCCAGTTAATATTATGAAAGGATTTTAAAAGTTAGCTTTTAATTTTATCGTTTTAAATTTTAGTTCTTTTGCTTTTAATCGAGAAGGTCCAATTAAATTTAATACAAAATGGAATATTTGTCGAGCCTGATGTAAATTACTTTCTAGTGCGCAACATTTTTGTAATTATTTTATTTTCAGTTTGTATTCAAGAGAGAATTTTAAACAGATTATTTATTTCGTAATTAAGGTTCGTACTCTAAATTTTATTTCAATTTTTTGTGCACATATTGTTGTTCGTTTAACGAATTTAATTTGCAAAAGCTTTATTTAACAATTCCGCTTAAAAGTTACAGTATTTTTTGCAATTAATTTTTTAAAAAAAAGGACCAAGAAAAGAAAAAAGGTAATAAATCAAAAATGTGAGATCTTTTGATTTATTTCTTCTTTCTTTTATTTTTTCTTCTTCAAATGTATTTTACATTTCAATATATACTTTGATATTTGCATGTGTCAGTTTCATTATTAATTACATCGAAAGCATTAATAGTTGAGTATTTTGAAACGGAGGATTTAATATTTTATTTTGATTTCGTGCCAGGAAAAAAGTGTTTGCGAATTTCAATAAATTTAAATTAATCGTTGTTTGTAATGACCTACTCTAGGAAAAAGTTACTTTTGCCACCGAAGCATTACAAAAGTCCTGTAATTTTAAATGTTCCTGAAGTTCTAAACATTCGTGCAAGAGAATTTTTTCCAACGATTCATACATTTCCATAAATTACTTTCACAACTGTAAAAACGACAAAGCTCAAATAATTACTTTTTAAATGTTAATAATTTGAAAATTGGACAATTTTAAAAAACCACGAATGTTTGGATTTCTTTTTTAATTTTAAGTTTAAATTCAATTTCATATAACAAATAAAAATACGTGGAAGACTGAAAATAAAAAAGAGAGATGGAACTTCCTTTTTCGAAAATCTTGTTTTTTAAAAAATGATGATTCTTACAAAAAGTTTTTTATAATGCCTATTTTCTGGTTATTTCTTTCGAATAATAAATATGAAAAGAAAAATTTCGTAGACTGATTTTTTTACTCTAAAAGTCAAGGACCAATTAGAGAGGTTCTATAGTGTAGAAAAAATGGTAGAATCAGGAGATTGAATTTGCAGGTGGATTGTAGGTGAATCGTTACCACAAATCTTGATCGTCTCTTGCTCTACATTTGAAAGTGTGCTCCAAGTAATTTTACTTGGAACAGTTCATTAGGAAGAATAAGCAGAAATAGGAATTGCGACAAAGTAGAATCGTGTTAATTGCGTCTATAGTTTCTTGAACGAATTAGAAGTCCTCGAGTTCAATTATGCTGAAAGCTACATAATTACTCGAATAAAAAACTCGGTTTTCTTCATGTCCGGTTCCTTAATTCTCACACTTAAATCAAATCACAAACTATCAAAGTGATTAAAAAATTTAGAAATCCATCCTGGAGTTTTTTTACTCCGATTTCACATTCTTCTAGAAATTCTTTCAAAAATCATCTTAAAAATTCTCTTAGCATCCTCCGAAAATTCGTTTGAAATCCTCTTCAAAAATCTTCTGGAATCTGTTGAAAATTCTTTTGAAATCTTTTGAATGTTTTGTAATCTTGTAGAAATGTTTTCGAAATTTTTTGAACATTCTTTTGAAATCTTTTGAACAGTTTTTTTGAAATCTTTTGAAAATCTGTTTGAAACTGACAATATTTTGAGAGTTATTAGAAAATTCGTCAAGGAAATTATGTTGCAGTTAATTAGAGCACTTGGGATCATTAAATTAATTTCTTGGAAATTTATTAAAGTATAACAGAAAAATAGATTTATTTTCGAAAGCAACTTTATTGCAGTTTTGTGTGAAGTTATCTGTCTTTTGAAATTATGCTCTTCTCTTTATCTTTTGACAAGAAATGTCAAATTGGGGAAAGTTTTAGTTGCGATCTGAGAATAGACTTGAAAGACTTATTGCATTGAATGGAAGTACAAGTAGGTTATATTTTACCTGTAACGTCTGTCTGTCGAGATAGAGACGACATTCTATAGAGAATTGCCGGCTAACGGAATTATTTAATCGCTTTGAGACCGCAAGTTCAACGTTAAAGCACGAGCAAAGTTACAGCTTCATAGGTGAAGAATAAAGTTCCTGAACCAAATCCCGCTCATGTCCTTTGGGAAAAGTACTATCCACTTCTTCAAAATCCACTGTAAAAGCTGCTAGTCAAACTTTTTGTGAATCAAAAAGAGCTACCTTAATTACATAAAGATTCTCAAGACCAAAAGCACTCAAATGTCTTTTTCAGTCCTAATTAATTGGATTTCTCAGCACTTTTCTAAAAAGGAAGAATTCAAAAAGAAGAATGCAAAGAATCCTAAAAATCCTGAAAATCCTGAAAATGCTAAAAATTCTAAAAATTCTGAAAATTCTGAAATACGTCCAAGAGAGTAGAAGAGTTGACAAAATAAAATAATATGGGATAAAAATATATTGTTTATGAAATGATACTGTCTGTATGAAAAAATGATCAATGTACGAAAACGAAATTGTAAAAAACGAATTGTAAAAATAATAATTCGGGTCTTAATTAATGTCGATTGGAATTGGCAATTTTTATAATCACTTTTAAATTTCTTAAAGGTCGGATAATTTGAAGTGCTTGTATAATAAGAGCATTTGAAGAGTTTCGAGGTCGCAATCAATTCTGCGATCGTATTAATGGAAATTCCGTTGAAATTGTAATAGATTCAACTTGGAAGTTTTCAAACCACAAATCGTTCGGTCCTCGAGTTGAAATTCCGATTCTCTTGAAATACTCTAAAAATCTTTTAAAAGGAATTTTTTGAACTCTTCTAAACTTTTCTTTCTTCTAAAATTAAAAACGCAATTTAAAAATTTAAAAGCACATTTTAAACATTTAAAAACACAATTTAAAAATTTAAAAACACGATTTGAACGCTACGAGTTTCTAAATTATACACTTACACAAAATAACACACACAATAAAACATAAAACATAATAAAACATAAAATACTTGTCTGACAAAAGCGCGATACTTTTGGAATTTTATTGCTCCAAAAGTGCGTATTCTGAAATTTAAGGCATATTAGTTTTAACACAAAAGCGATAAATTTTGAAATTTATGCTCTTCATGTTTATTCAAACAATAACAAATGCACTTTTGTACATTTAATTCATTTGGTATAATTCAACTTTTTGAAGTATTTAAAAAAATTCTATAATTGCATTACAGAAGTATAGTTTGAAAAGTAGCTTGAGAAAAATTCTCCATTTTAATAATGTAATAATAAAATTTTTTTATTTTACAACCAAGAGTTAAAAACTAAAATTGACCTTGGATCGTAAAAAAATCTTTTATGAATAAAACTCTTAAAGTTCTGCAGCTCAGCCAGTTCTAGATGAGAAATAATAAATGTAAATTTCAACTTGTCAAATTATTCAGTCGAGGAATTATTTTTATTATCATTTTACTGCAAGAGATATGTTGCTCTTGTCAAAGTGAATAGTTAAAAGTCTTATGGCTGGAAATATATAAAATGGAGCACCAAGTTCCCACTTAGGAATTTTGAACAAACGGGGGCGTTAAAATTGTAATATTCAGATATGTATAGCGGAAATTGGAGGAGAATTGAAATTTATATTATTCCCGTTTCCAAAACTTATCTTAACATTCGTCAGTAATTTCGATCCACTGGGAGTTACGAGATGTCGAACTTACTGAAATATCGTGAACACAATCTGAATTTCATGTCTTCCCTCCAGACTGCAAGTTAATGTCTCCAACTTGGAGACACCTGTATTTTTGAATGTCGTGATTCGACAGTTCCGTCTTGTAATTAAGGTTCGCATGTATCTCTTGCTAATTTAATGATTCACTTTACTATTAAATGTGTTAAATGTTAATTTTACGAACTCTGAAATTTCGAAATCTGTCACATTCAAAAGTAGATACTTAATCAACTATATAAAAAGAATAGCATTAAAAATTAAAATAATATTGGATTTTATAATAATAATAATAATATTGTGAAAACAGTAACGACCAAAAAAGGACAATTACTTGGTAAAATAATTGAATTGAAATAATAATAATAATAATAATAATAAAAATAATAATAAAAATATTAATAATAAGAATAATAATAATAATAATAATAATAACAACAACAATAATAATAATAATAATAATATTTAATATTCATTAATTAATAATTGTATAGTATAACAAATTGTTTGATATACCTATATGTACAAATGTACATTTACATTTCCGAAAAAAAATTTGAACTTTTCGCAGTAAAAAAGAGGTTGTAAATTAAGTAATTATTACCCAAAGTAATAAAAACTTTATCAATAAAAATTTAATTATCATTAGCGATGATAATAAAACACTATTTATTGTTTGTTTCAGGTGAGTTTAAAAGTCATATAGTTTTCGTAAGTACTGTCATTATTTATTATAGAACTGAAAATTATATTCGTACGTTGATTTATTGTTTTGTATAGAAAAGAAAGAAAATTTTGTTAAAGAACGCTTTTGTAGATTTATATTTAGACAAAGAGGTACATGGTAGTTTTCTGGAAAATAGTATTTTCTATATTATGTAAGTGGATACAGAGTAAGTTTGTTCGTGTAGAATGCGAGTTGAGGCGAGAATTTCCAACAGGGAAATAAATTTCGTTTGGTCAGACGGTGAAGAAGAAAATAGAATCGATACCTTTTTTTATCGACTTGAATCTTGGTATCCATTTTTATTTCTTCTTTAGAAGTTTTTTTTCCTTTTACTCCTTTTTTGCTGGAGACGAAGAAGCTGTGAAGTTACAATGTTAAAGTTGCGCTGTTCAATAAATAAGTTGAAATAAGCTTCTGTATAGTTATCTCTAACTCTAGAGTCTGTTCAATTTTACAATTTTCTTTTAAAACTTTCAGTTCATATTTCTGTTCATACACACTACCTGCAAAAATAATAAGACCACCTGTTTTTCGTAAAAGCATCCGGAAAATGAAAACTTTTCTTAAAACAACATCAAATAAATTTCACTCGTAATAATAAATTATAGAAAAGATGTGAGCGTTCTTTGGCACATTTGTTTACTGACCTAAGATCACTTTTGAATTCTGCTTATTTATGGAGGATGGAAGAAAAAGGGAATGAAAGAAAACGAGAATGAAATGGAGAATGAAATAGAGATTGAAATAGAGAATGAAATAGAGAATGAAATAGAGAATGAAATAGAGAATGAAATAGAGAATGAAGTAGAGAATGAAATAGAGAATGAAATAGAAAATGAAATAGAGAATGAAATGGAGAATGAAATAGAGAATGAAATAGAGAATGAAATAGAGAATGAAATAGAGAATCAAATAAATAGAAAGTGAAAATGTACACAGAAAAAACCTGAACTCACTTTTGGTGCAACTCATTTTGAGTCGAGTGTCAAGTTGAGTAATCGCAAACTTCAAGTTACTCAAAATGAGTTAGGACAAGAAAAAAATTTAGGCTATGCTAAGTTGGTAACACTTGCAGTTTTCTATAGTTGTACTATTTACTGAGAATTTAACATAATTTATTTATCTATTGCAGAGTATTCGTTAAAAAAGTAGTAATTGGCAAATTTTGTTATTAATATACTTAATATTTTTACTGTTTTATACTCAATTGTCAATACTGTATTTGAATTTACCGCTTCCACAGTGGCGCCGCTATTTTCAATAAGTTTAATATTTTAAGGTTGGCATACTTGTCCAACAGGGCCAGCTGTCAAAATACTTTCATAACTTACAATTATTCTTGATTTCATCACATCATTACGGGCAATTAAGATTACAATTCATTATTTTGCTAAATCTAGTACGTGTTCTTTTTATAATGTTCATTTTTCTGTTTTGTGTCTTCATACGAAATTATTTGTTATTTCATCATATTTTCCACTGTTTTTTATACTCAACTTGAACTTGCTTCACTCGTTTTGAGTCGTTTTACCACATCACTCAAGTTGAGAGACCGAGGCTCCTTCCTGGTGCTATCCAAGTTGAGTAGCGTACGCTACTCAACTCCCGGGTTTTTTCTGTGTATACAAAGGGGGCGAAAAATAATAAAATGAAATCAATAAATGAAAACGAATTTTAGAAAACATTTTTTCGGTGCTTTTTTAGTGTTGAAGAAAATTCTACAAAGAGAGCAGGAATTAATGTAACAAGAATCGTTATTGAGATACATACAATTTTCATAAAATCGCATTTAAAGTTTTTAGAAGCTTTTAAGGAAATTTGTGCGAATAATTGTGTAACATTAATGCAGCCACATTCAGCCTCGGGCTTTCATAGAGTACGTAATTGTAGTCATTTGTTTTACTGCAGAGAAATGAGCAAACGCTTTTTAGAATGTGTTTGATTCAAACAATGCAAATATCAATGAGACTAAAATTGCATAAAAATTCCTCACAGTAAAAAACTTTTCATTCTGAAATTAAAACGGATGATTTTACATTCTCATAAAGCAAAATTAACCACTAATGTAGAAAATAGCACTATATGCACCAGAATTTTTTGATTGCTTAAAACTAAAAGAATTCACAAACTTTTTTTAACTTTTTTCGCTTTGACCTATTTTATTATTCGACGACTCTATTTAAATTATAATCGGTTCTATTTTTTGATAACAATCGGATTTATTTTTCGATTACAATCTGTCCTATTCCTAGATAATAATTGGTTCCATTTTCAGATTATAGTCAGCTTTGTTTCTAGATTCTAATCGAGGGTAAAATTCACAAAATTTATAATTATAATCGATTCTTTTTTAAACACACTGAACTGAACAAAAATGAGCGATTTCGTTTAATTATCGACAAGTTGAATTACAATTTTAATTCTAACTTCTTCACAATGAATGACTGAATTTCGTACAATTTCAATTTCGAACGTTATTGAACTACAAATTATTTAAAAGGTTCAAAATTAGTTCTTTCAATTTGTCACGAATTTAAGTAGTTTCTTTTGTAAAAGAAAATATTATTTTTGAGCGGAGTCGATGATAAGTTAATAATATATTCATAAAGCTAGAAATCGGTTTGAATATACAGATGCGGGTATATTGGTCAGGATATAAGGTGCAAGTCGATTTTAGAAACCTACAATATATGGATCCTGTATGAATCGTGCAACGGAGAATCACGAATCTCTGATGCTATCGACATCACGTTTTTCGCTTCGTCACGTTTCTTAGAAATGGTTGATCGATATCGTACACGACGGGGTATTCTCCACTATACAGCGAGCTTAAAAAAACTTTGCTTTCTCTGCTCTACAGAGTGCTTTGAACATTCTTGAACCGTTGATTATCACTTTATTCCAACTACGTTTTCCGAAATACAAGCAATTTTTAGCTTCCTGGATATATTGATCGCTATATTGAGAATTGAGCTATATATTTATTCTAAAATGAGTAAAAATCTAAATTGTGTAGATTGGGTTTGAAATTAAAAATTAGATCCATAGATTTTCTACCCAGGAACAAAAAACCTATCGATGAATTTCTTTGTGAATCGGAAATTTTAAGAATGCGCATTCACGATTGTCGTTTTTAATTGTTGTGAATCGG
>WNHD01004181.1:0-11526 GCA_011057455.1 Ganaspis sp. Gsp50 | reverse complement strand
ATGAATATAATAAATAATTATAAATATATATAAATAATCAATATAACTAAAAAAAAAAAATTCGAGGGAGCGTTAGCGACCGAGAACATTTTGCTAGTTCTATTTTCATGTCAACATGATTTTTCAAAATCAAACATACATTTGAGTTCTTCTCAAAGTTGGGCTACTTTAATTTTTTTAAAAATACTTTTAACAGAAAGCTGGGATTTTTTCTTATGAAATACATAAGTTTCCAAACGTCTTTTTTTTGTTCTCGAGAAATTAAATGGTAAATACCACGCCATGTGCAAAACGGCGGCACCAGACACTTGCGAGTTGCAACGGAGAACATGGTGACGACGGTTTGCACCATTTGAGCGTCATGCGTTATTCACCATTTATATGTTTGGAAATTTATGTATTTCATAGGAAGAAATCTCAGCTTTCTTTTAAAAATATTTTTAAAAAAATTGAAAGGACCCAACTTTGAGAAAAAGTCAAATTTATATTTCATTTTGAAAAATTATGCTGAAGTTACAATAAAAAATTAAAATGCACTTCACAATCGAAAGCTTGTGAAAAGATCTATAAAAAAACTAAAAAGAATGCCAAATGTAAACATACAACTTTTTATTGTAAATGGTGTGTATACTTGATTGTAATATGAAATATTATTTAAATATTTTTAACATTGTATTATTTAGAAAATACTTTAATAAATGTCATGTATAATGTATCTTAAGTTTTTTTGGTTCTTTACCTGAAAATATGATAAGGACTTGTAAATAAAAACAATCTTGTTTCTTATAAATTTTCATATTTATTTAAAAACCTAATTTGCTTTATACAACTAATTTTTTAGTACATTAACATTTCGATGCGCACAAGTAAAGTCTCTTTTATTTAAATGAAATGAACATGCTTATAAAGAAGACTCATTGATTAAATTCTTTCACGAAGGACATTCTAAGTCATGCAGACCAATATAGTTGTATTTTTAGTAATACTTTCTAACCATAATTTTTTTTCTAAACCAATAATATAAATTTTGTCAGCATCTTTAAAAAGAGTTTCCAAAATTTCTTTCGTAAGAGCAGAAGGTACATCACCAGAATTCCCGGAAATACCATGGAACTTATTTTTTCAAACACAACTACCTGTGTGTTTTTCAAACACACTGTACCCTTGCGTACAGTGATTGAAAATAGTGCTTTACGATACAAGTGCGAGAAAACGGAGTTTATAAAAAGGCGACGATAGCGCCACGAACCGGAAGCGAGTGGTGCATGTTGTACCAACTGAAGGTGAGAGACACAATAAAGCTGCTTTTCTGTAAACGCAGCTTTCGAGCACAAGTATCGTATACTGCTTTATTTAACTGATACGGACAATATTATCAACATTACAATCATAAGATGTTGTTGCTAACCTTTAAATTTTTAAATAAAATTCAATTTTTATTAAAAGAATAATTAATATTATTAATAAAGTAAAGTAAAAATAAATATGATTATTTAATATTATTCCTTTTTTATTTACAATTTTTTTCGAAAAATAACATACCAAACAATATTTCAAAATTTAATTCTATTTGATATAAGATAAGTAGATATACAAATTGAAATTAGAGTATTTAATTAAATTAAACTTGTACAGTTATTAAAACGTTTATTTTTTTATTAATATTACAATATATCTCTAATACTAAATTAATTTGGTTTACCAAATTTATTTACTTTGTTAAAATAGTCTATAGTTACTAACCTTCTTCTTATTTATTTCCCAATTCCTCTTATTTCCTTGTTTTTAAAACTCTTTAAAGCCTCACTTTTTTACACTAAACATAATTTTATTCAATTCACTCTAGCCTTACTATCTTTTAAATTTAGTTTATAACTTTTTATTTTTTTGTGAATATTTGACATTCTTTAACACGTGTACATTTTCAAAATTAAAAACAAGACTGAAAATATCAAATGCTGTCAAATTTGGTCACAACAAAAATCTAGAAAAATGAAAGTCGTTGAGTGGAGATGGAGATGAAGATAGGATACGAATTACACAATCGCACCCCACATTCGCAAATGCAAAATTTCTGTTTGGAAATTTGACATTATCGAGTGTTGACGATTATTTCGAGTTTCTATCAATATTTTCGAGGTTTTTGTGGCACGTTTTTTTAGACAGGATAAAAAAGTTATTCATTATGGTTATACTACCATCTTTGTTATTTCTTCTTTCCCTACTCTATCAAAGTTGCATATAATTTTTGATCTAGTCAATAATTCTTTATAAATGGAATATCATTTTTCAAACACAAAGAAGATTACGGTACGAAAATGAGAAACTGGCGAAAAGATTTTTAGAACGAAAAATACGAGGTTGAAAGCCTTCTTAGAAGCGCCTTCCTGATGTCATTTGGTTGGAATAAAAAAAGATAACCTTTTGTCGGATGCACATGTACATAGACAGCGACATGATTCTGCTTTCAAGTTCATGAGATTTTTTTTATTCAGATACCAAACCTGATGGAAATACTATTTGTGCCGCAGCAATAAATGGTGTAGTATTTGCTAAGGAATAAATCGAGAAGCAAGTCGCAAAGTAACGAGTTTTCAAACTTTATATTATATTCATTGTTGGAAAAAGCTTCATTTATACCTAATCTTCCATTTCTTCGGAATGTTTTTTAAAATTTATTTTAAAGTTTATTTTCTAATAATTGTTACATCCCATGCGGTTGGCGTGATTAAATATTAATTTTAAAATTATTAAATAACGATAAAATCAATAGGCGAGGTAAAGTAGGCAGATTAAATCAAGTTGGTAATACTTTGCCATTTATTTTTAATGTGAGATCGTTGGTTTCTATCGCTCCTAAGGAAGGCGTCTATGATAGAAGTCTTTACTTTAAAATAATGCTCAAAATATATTTAAATGATTTTTAAAATTAGTAAAATGAAACTAAATGTTAAAATATGAAGGTATGAATAAATTAAGAAGAGATTTGATTAAAATTTAGTTTATATATAATAAGCTTTGTTTTTAAATCATCTACAATTATTTAAAATGAAAGCAATACAATTATAAGGTTCCAAAAATATAAACGTGTGTTTGTTTTGTGTTTAAACTATAAAGTTGTTTATTTTACTTTCATTTACTTTCAAACTACCTTTCCTTGTGAAGAAAAGGGCAGAATTTAGAAGATGTGAGAAAGCAGATGGTTTCTAGAAGACAATATCCACTTTCTCGTTCTTTCGACAGAGTGATGCTTTTTGCAACTCGGAGATCCGAACGGTTGTGATTTTGCAAACACTGTTCTTAGATTATGTTTCCCGAATTTTAAACCTGTCGCGCTAATATTCGTTGAATAGAAACACACTAAATACGACGGTTCACAGTCTATCTTCGAAAATCAACACACGCACAGCAATGGTTTACCGAAATTTGAAGAAGTCTGGAGATTGAAGTGTCGCTCAATGTGAAGAGTGACTTCTGACAGAACATAACGAACAGTCGGGAACAGAATTACAACAGCTAAGATTGCACGATTACTGTTCCGAAACTCTGATCTATCTGATCAATGAAAACTGCACAGAGCAAATCACAATTCCTCAGGCAAGCCATGGGTCTTTATAATGACAAATCTCCATTAGAGTAAGAGAGAGCGTGTGAAACAGCAGCAATTCTATCTTTAGGCTGATCCTAGGGTCATTATGTGGAAAAGTAAATTTCTTAGACTAGTGGACGCCTGCATCTCCTATTATTTCACTTGAATGATCAACTATCAAGTTTGACAATGAGACCGTCAGCCTAACGTCTCTCGAGTTATCTCTGAGATTAAGCATTGTGTTTTAATATTTCTCTTCTCCATGATAGATACGATTGTAAGTGTCAACTGCATCGGATGGAATAGCTCTAGTTACTTAGATAACAAAGTGCCTGCCTTAGCTTCTAAGAACGTTGTCGATTTCTATGCCATTTGATAGCAGAAAACATTGAGATTTGAAATCATATCCTTTATGATCATGATCTGTTGATCGAGCAGTGAAAGATATGCAAGCTTATAATCTAAAACGTTGGCTTGAAACTCTCACGCTTAGCGATGCATAAGTGAATGATTCATCAGCACGTGCTTGCAATCTCGCATCTCTCCTGTTGTCTCGCGTAAAAGAATATTGTGCGTTGTGATCATTGTTAAAATTGAAGAAAGAACGTAAATTCATAATTGTTTATGCATTGAAAAAAGTAGGAAAGATATGTAGGCTTAAAACTGTAAAGTATGCTTATTTATCTTCTGTGTAGCGCTTATGCTGCTCATAACTACTCGTAGGTTTTATTCTATGAGCATATTTCATACCATTTCATACCAGTTGGGATTTTCTAATATCGCAAATGTGTTAAAAAGAGCAAGAACAATGCTTGAAGTCAGCATCTCTACTAAGTGTAATATAATCGTTGAAATATTGATAATCATGAAGAAGAATAAGAATTGAACTTGATGTATCATGTAGTACTTCTATGGTATCAAGACCTTAAAAGGAATTGCTAAATTCTAAGAGAAACGAGAATCAATCATAAACGATATTGAAGATGTCAATACCGTAGTCAATAATCTCAGAAATCATAATATGTGCCATGTATTTTACTTTTATAAAATATCTAGTGTCATAGTTCAAGCCATCGTAGCTGAGGAATATGCACGTGCGCGTAACCTGAGTAGCTCGCTCGCTTATTTCGCGTAGAGTGTCCAACGTCCGAGCGACTCGATATCAAGTATTAGAAGTTTTAGAACGAACACCCTTAAGAAAGGGAAAATTTTATGTTACTGGGATGTAACATAGGAATAAATTTAGTTCAGTAAGAGAATTCATTTTTAATTTTGCTTTATTATAATTTAAAAAAATATAAAAACAAAACAACAAAATCAGGCGTTACGCTAAGTGAGTACATTGCGCAAGCGCAATGTTCTTCTTTGTGCCCATATCCCAAGCACCGGTAACACTTGATCACCGCAACGCATTTTCTCAGCAGCAACTCAAGAAGCCAACCTTGACATGACCAATGCGCTCTAAAATTGTTGTTTCTCGGCGAGTTGTGGTGACCACCGCCAACTTAATTCCTCTTTTGTATGCTGCTAGCAGCCAATCCATTCTGTTAGCTTTGGCGTTAGAAGAACCCGCTCGAGTGCCTCAACTACCTCCTCTTCTACTGTAAGACTGTCCAAGTCTCGGATTTCCAGATTAACTTTTTGGTCATCTCGAGACTGAACAGTTGTCAAGCCTTCCACGGTCTCGGTTCCCTTCGCAACAAAAATCTTCTTCTTTGAGCCTCCTCCTAATGTCAGGAGGATGTCTCCTTTTTGTGTAGGTCTCCCACCCACCACTTCGGACTGGCACATCTCTGGCTTGACTTCTTTTCTAAGTTTGCTGAGAACAGACGCATACGTCTGACCCTTAGCAACCTCAACAAGCACTGTCTGCATCTTTTGCCTTTGGTTTTTCACCGTGGCACTTGGAGCCTTGGTGGCAGCCGGCGTTTTCACTCCTGGATCTTTCGGAACCTTGGGAACGTTTGCTTTTTCCGCAAAGGTTCCGTCAGTTTTCGGCTTTTTTTGCAGATCTTTGGAAGGCTGGCTGTTATCCATCTTTCTTTTTTGGCTCCCGAACGAACATTCTAATCTGTTTCGCCTGGATGCTCTCACGCAATCTTCGGCGCTCCTTGCGGCCAACCTCCGTGTCTTGCAGACCCTGGTCAAATCTCCCGTCCGACTTGTCCGCATCTGTGTGCTTGCTTTGGGACATTTCAACCCAGCCTCTAACATGCTTTAAACCGTCCTTGATTATCATTGAGACATTGGTTTGTTTCTCACAGGCCTTAAGCATTTCTTCTACTTGCAGTTTAATCCTTCCGATGAGCTCTTCTTCTTTTCAAACGCTATATGTTGCGCTCTCGGTCCTCATTGCAGCTGTTAATGTCTATAGCAGTAGCGTTGCTGAAGACGCTATGTTCGCTTGCCACACTGGCAAAACTTGTTAGAATCGCGGATCCGGACAGCGGGCTATCCTCTACCAAAAACTTTGGTGGTTTCAAAAACTGCCACTTTTCTACTCTTGGGACATTGAATGGTCAAGAGGCCAAGAGGTCCACCCTCGGAGCACTGCGGTCATTGGATTTCGACGCCTGGGAGCCCGCTTGCTCACTGACAGCCGCCAACACTGGGGTATAGTCCCCCCCCCTACAGCGTAAACTCAAACTCTTTACTCGAACTCATCATCATTTTTTTGGTTGATTTTTCGAGGGAACGACTCCTATCTGGTTTTGGTTTGAAATAGCCGTTCATGCCGGCTATTTCATTTCACCGGTACCACCCCAAGGAAAAATTTCTGTATCATGCCAGTATTCTGTTTTCCCAGTACGGGCCCAATACAATTCTCCATTGATCCTCGTACTGGTCCCGTAGTGGTTTTTTGCCCGTACTGCGCCCTTAGTCAATTTTTTATTGGGACCTAATATCTATGAGGTATTCCCCTATCCGCCACCCGGGGACGCGCCCGATAGGAGTCCAGCATCTCCCACGGGTTACTAATTGAATTACTATTTAGATCACTATTTGAATTATTATTATTATTAAAACTTTTATTATTAAAATATTTGTAAATAAAATAATTGATATTTTTATTAAAAACCAATCAATTGAATTTATTTGAACAATTTATCAATAATTATACAATTCTTCTTAGCTATCCCTGGAGTGAAATTTTTCTTTAAATTTCCCTTTCTCTTAAATTGTAATTTCTTAAAAAAATTTCCTCTTTCCAAGTAGTTTACCTACTTTTAAAATTATCCTTTAATTTGTTATGTTTCGAAATGTTTCTTCTCTTTAACTTTTTCCCCTGAAATTGTACCTGCTAAAACTTCCCTTTGTTTTGCGTTTTTTAAAATTCTGTTTTACAAATTCAAATTTTTGTTGTGTTTAAAAAACTTCCCTTCCTTTACTATTTATCACTCCGTTGAACTTTTGATTCTTTGAATTCCCACTCATTTAAAATGTTCATTTATCATACTTCTTCCTGCCATGCAATCCCTCCAAGTTGCATCTTTGGCATTTTTCCCTCAAAACGTTTCCTTACTCGAAAACTCTTCCACATTCTTTTCTTTTTTTTTTAGAAAAATAAAAGAGCGAAATTAGAAAACACTTAGCACAAAAATATTAAATAGTTGTATTTTCTTTTTAATTTTTTAAAATAAAAATTTTGGAGTAGTTTTTTGGAATAGTTGAAAATTTTAATTGGGGTTTTTGAAGAGCACAAAAATATTCTTTCTCTTAATTTCGTAAAGTAAATTCTTTAGCGATTCTTTCTCTTTTTTTTAGAGAAAAAAGGGAGCACAAAAATCGTTCTTTGTGACCGAAATTAGCACAAAATTAATACAAAGTTGTAGGCTAATTCTTTGAGTAAATAAAAAAAAGAATTTTTAAGTTTAAGTGAAAAAGCATTGGAAGTGAAAGATTTCGATAATGGTAATTAAAAATTAAACTTTTTTGGGGTTATGGTTAGGTGTCAAGGTATAAAAACACTGTGACAACTACGTGGTTTATAGGCTTAAATTCATAGCCGTATAGGAATATTGTTTTATATTTATTCTTTATTTGTGACTCGCTATGAAGAAAGGGACCTTAGAACGACAAATTTGCAGGTTATGTTCAATGATAGTTTTAAAGTAATTAAATCTTTCTCTTTAATTGTCTGGTATCAAAAACAGATATTTTTGCCAGCATGCAAACTGTTCACGAAAAACTGTCTTTTGTTGTACAAAATTAAAAAAGGATGCTTTAATCGCGTTAAAACTATCATCAGACATGACCTACAATTTTTTTTTCTAAGACCCCTTACCTTTCTTAAGAGAGCGTCTAATTAAATTATATTTTGTATACGTATTAAGTTTATTATTATTAACATTAGAAGCTCTTTTGTAGTTTTTTGTAATATCATAAATCTTTCCTGAAATAAAAAATGAAAATTTAAAAACTGCTTTCAAAATAACAGATACATTTAATTAAAAAGATTATTTCTTGTCGTAAAATGACTTCTAGTTAGAAATTTGTGCTAAATCTGGAGAGTATCATAAATATAAAAGTCATGAAAGGATAAAAGTAGTAGTCGCATTAGTAATGGATTTTCCTTAAACACTCTAGAAAAGCACATTAAGAAGTGAAATCTGGCGCGTTAGGATTCCCCATTCTCAAATTCATGGGAGTCTTTTCCCGATACCGACCGTAATTTAAACTGATAAGAAAAATCGACTAACTGTGCTTATCGCTGACTCAACTTTCAGGCGATCAGTGTTTTTCTTACTGTCGCCACGAATTGTGTCGATTTCCTTGTTCGTGTCGTTTTTACTTATTTTATCATGTTCAATTTCTTCATAATTCAATGTATTAATTTTTAATTCGCATTCTCCAAAGTTTGGAAAAAAATTCATATTCACATCAAAATTTATTCATATTTATTATCTATTTTCGTCTAAAATCCATGGATAGAAAAAATGTCAGTATTTTATGCAGAATCGAAGAAATTGACGAGTTTGATAAAGAAATCAATGAGCCCAAAAAAGGTAATTTGTTGCATTTCCTCTTTCTATGACTATTTCCAAAATTTCTGTTTATACGTAATTTTTAAAAAAAAAAAATTTTTTAAAAAAGCGTAGAAATATATTCAGTTATTTAACAAAAGATAAGGGTATCTTTTATCGGCATTCTATTTTTTATACCTCGAATGACGTAGGATCTATAGTAAAATAAGATATTAATTATACGGTATTGATTATTTAAATGGATAGAAAAGTTTATTCTTTCTCATATGCATAAATACAATTTCGAAATGACCAAAAAAGGAAAATTAATTTAAAAATGGAATCGTTTGAAAAAATGATTAGCAAGGAAGCAAAAGAAGTGAAAGTGCAACTTACTGTTCACCTCGTGTTTATATTTCATTTTGATCATAAACAAAGAGTATATTTTTTATGGCAGTTTTAAAGAGAAATTGAATTTTTATTATGTGAATTTTGAAAGCCCAGAGGCCTCTAGCTCCAGGTATGAGTGGCACTCTATCGCTCGTAAAGAAGACACTATATGGTGGAATAATTAAGAACTAGCGCGAGCGACATTGGAAAAAAAGCAATCTGCTCGATGGAATTTTGAACGATCATAAATCTTTGTATAGGTTGTAAACGTAAATAGGGTTGAGCGCCACTGCAAAACGATCCGATTTACTACCACGTGCACTACTTACCGCAAGCACTTGCCTTTAAAAGCTCAGTACATTCACTTAAATAAAAAAATATATGCGCGATAATCGATATCGTGCAGCGTCAAGCGATTTTTTCAAATTTATGCACTTTTTGTATGCTGGATTACGACCCGAGCACTTTTGTGATTTAATCAATTTTGTGTAAGCACAAAGTCTTCCATTTAAACATATTGTATTTTCTTAAAGTAATTAATTTGTGTCTAGTTTTTACTCTTTTTTCAATTTTCAATGCTTTAATTTAACATTCGATTGTCATCGAGTAATTTCGAGATTTTCGATATTCGAGTTAAAATGGCAGCTTTTAATTCGCGATTCCATGCCATGTCTTTTTTTATATACTAGCGCCTCTTCTGACCGCATGCGGCCGGAATCGCCCTTCTATTACAGTTTTCTATTTAAATCATTACTGCGGCTCTATCTATTTTTTCTCTTTTTCACATGCCAGTTTTCCTTTCTATTTGAAATATATATATTCCGTGCAATTGCTAACACAGGTTCGAGTTTTTTCGATTATTTTCGAGGTTCGAGTTAAAATGGCTGCTTTCAATTCGAGATTTAATGCCATGTATTTTTTATAATAGGATGTAGGAATCCCACGTGAATAATGGAAAACTAAAGTTTCGTGCACTTGATTACAAGATAAATTAAAATACGATTACGATTTGTCATCATAAGAGTCAAATATTATTTGACAATTTTAAAACTGCAGGAATGTGTTCAATGTAAATTTTCATTGCCGCAGAAAACAACTTTTTTTGGTTAGGTTTATTGGCCTGAAGTAATTCACCAAGAGCCAGTTGGAGAGAAAACAATAACTTATCACTGTCACTGACCGTCACACAACTCACACAATTGTCATAGGCCTAAATTAACAATAGACTCACAAGAGTCCCAAGTCTGAGAGTGTCTGAGAGTGACGAGTCCTTAGTCCCGCGACTCATCGGAAAATATTTTGTGTCGACCGCAACGCCACCACACCGCACGTGTCATGAAACACTATCATACGACTATCCACCCTTGTTTCGCAAACGATTGGACTACTTACAAGGTAGCCATCTTTCTATTAGGTCACTGATTATACGTACAAGTCTGGAATAGTACTGTAAAAGTACTGGAATAGATTGTACTTGTTCTCGCAACAAAAAGAATCTACTAAACACTTTTTTGAAAAATAGACTCATCAGCAGCCACATTAAGTCAGTGTAACGTGAAAGTATTTTTTCGAGTTCACTTCGTTTAGGTTAGGTGTAAAAACGCCGAGTGGAAAGATGGTATTTTGCGTCACGCAGCCACTCGCGTAATTGCACGTACACTCCACGGCTATGAGAAGTACTCTGTCCAGAATAAAAAAAAGAAGAAAGAACAGGAAGACGAATTTCCGATGAGAGCACACTCGTGGAAATTCTCTGAGAAAATACGAGACATCGACCTTTCCGGGACAATAGGTGGCCTGCTCAGATTTAGGAGAGAAAAGGGTAAAAGTAAAAAGCAAAGATAGAGAGACAAAATGCGGGGAAACAGAAAGATAGTGAGTGGTGGCGAGGAGAAAGATTGCAGCGTGTGTGTGTGTGAGAAAAGGGTTGAAAGAGAAGGGGTGAAGTGTGTTTACGCTGCAGGAAGTTTTGCTTCTTGCCAAGCTGCAAAACCTTTCGACCTTTCTCCGCAAGTTTACCACAGAGGTATTCGGGAAATCCCTTTACGAACAAGATAGACCAACGCAACGCAACGAGAGTAAGCGGTTCTCTTTGCTGTGCTAGCTGAGGTAGGACGAACACTATTTACACAGTTTAGGTACACTGCCTTTAGCTGAAAACGACAACTTAAAAACTCACGTGAGATGTTTCAATACCGTAAACGTAAAGGAAAGTAACAAACATGCTGCCTGCTATTTCCTGGCAGTGTAATATAGTTTCATGCTCTAGAGGAGAATTTCGGCAATTCAAAAAAGGTGCAATATTAATCTAGGGTTCGTTGATTAGGTTAACTTTTTTGAAGCACAAAATGTAACACTTCTGCGTCTTAACTGCGAATAAAATGGTATTTTAGTAAAATAAAGTTACGCTCCTTTGGGGAAGGTGACGCGAAATGTAATGAGTGTATTATATCCATAGAGATATTATACATAGAGTAGAAAAGATCCGTTCGAAAGCGTCCGCCTAATAAAAAGAGATGAACAAATAATACCAGTATGTGTCTTTCTTTACTGACGCATGCGCGGAACTATTATGCTTGATGC
>WNHD01004180.1:0-11527 GCA_011057455.1 Ganaspis sp. Gsp50 | reverse complement strand
GGAAAGTCGTGGCCGTATTCTCGCTCGTACTTTTCGCTCTCCTGTAAAATTATCGAAATGATTCTAAGGTCCCTTTCTTCGGAGCGCGTCACATTTAATACTTAAAATGCTAATAACTTTAATTACTTTGCAATATCTTGAAGTTTTTTAAAGAATTTTAAAGTAATTTTATGTATATTTGAATATTATGAAATATTTTTAAGCGTTTCCAAATGTTTTGAGGTATTTTAAAAAATTTCGATTTACTAGGAAGTATTTGGAAATATTATAAAGTAATTTTAAGTATGTATTTTCAAATATTTCAAAGAAATTTTAAATACATTACAATATTTTGAAGTATTTTAAGTGTTTCTAAATATTTTGAAGTTATTTTAAAATATTTTGTAATAGTCTGAAGTATTTTGAAATATTTCAAAGACTTTTTAATTATTATTGAATATTTTGGAGTATTTTGAAGTGGTTTGGATTATTTTAAACTATAGTTTTAATTCATTTAAAATATTTTAAAAACACTTTAAGTATTTTTAAATATTTTGAAGTATTTTGAAGTTTTCTTTATGTTATAAAAGGTATAAAATTTTTGTAAAACTTAATAAACATCATAAAGTAAAGAC
This sequence comes from Ganaspis sp. Gsp50, assembly GCA_011057455.1. NCBI lineage: Eukaryota > Metazoa > Arthropoda > Insecta > Hymenoptera > Figitidae > Ganaspis > Ganaspis sp. Gsp50. The sequence continues at coordinate 10,913 of WNHD01004180.1, read as the reverse complement.
ATTAAATAGAAACACCAATTTCCATGATATAAATGAAAATTCCAGGTTTTCCATGTTTTCCATAGTTGTAGAAACCCCGATATTTTACATATATAAGAATTTTATTCTTAACGTAGACATAATTTTTTTAAAACATTTAATTTATAAACAGAAAAAAATGACTTTAAGTTTTTAAAAATTTCCCGGTTTGGTAAAAAATTCCCGGCTATTTCCCAGTTTTTTTCCGGTTAAATAAGAATCCCGGTTAGTAGACACCCTGTATTTATATTGTTATACTATTTGTTTGATTAGAACTATATTATATTTATTATTCTATTATTATTTATTTAATTTATTTATATTTACTATTTGAACTGTATTATAGTTTCCTTAAACGAATTTTTATACATATATTTTTTTAATGAAATGTGGAGGGTAATTATTATTATCTTTAAGAGTCTTTTTTTAATAAAAACCAAACTGAATTAACAAATAAATAAATTCTACAAGAGAATACGGAAGGATTATAGTATGATTATAATACAAGGCTTTGAATCAAAGTAAATTATTTTGTTTTATTACATATTGCTTCATGTCCCGTGATTGATATCAATTTAATGAAAATTGCAATCAATTTAATGAAAATCGCATAAATTTTGATGAAATTGTTGATATCACTTGACATGGAATATGTAAAGCTGTTCAAGAGATAGTGATTCACAGAAATGCAAAATATTTCATGAATCTTGTTATCTATTCATTGTTCCAGTGAAATATTAAACTTCACTCGATCCCAATGAAAGGGTGCAATCACCTCGAGCCCTTTGTCGACCTTGCGGTTCATTCTATCAGGCTTCATAATTTATATGTGTGACGTGGTTTTCTATACCCCTTGACAGTGGCATATCGATCAAACAGAGACGATTGTTGCATTCCTACTAGACAGACACTTGCGTATATGATTCCAAGACGACTGCATATGTCATACGTGAGTGTTTTATTGAAATTTCTCAACAAAGAATCTAGGATTTCATAGTTGAGGAATCTCCGAGCTGACATTGACAACAAAGACAATTAAAAGTAGAAAGAAGATTCTAGAGATGTAAAAAAAGAAGGCTAAATAAACAAGGTGAGAGAGAAGAAGAGGAAATGCGTGCAGCACGCGCTTCAGGTCGATCGTCCTGCATAATGCATTACAGGTTCGCTTCCATTACTATGCACATGCAAGTGCATTAGTAAAAGACATACATTACAAACACACACGCCCTCTATTCTGACAATGAGAGTAATCTTTGATTACCTCCATAAAAAATCCCTTGCGTGATAAAGAAATGTATCATTCTACCCATGAAGCTTTGTTCAATGTCAATTCTAGGTTTTGTTCAATCCCATACTGCACATTTTTCCCTTTGTTTGAAATTGCCAACAATTTTTCCTGTTGATCAAAACACAACTGTAGCATGTCGCAAATTCAAATACAAATTCCAAAATCATGGCATTTTCCACTGTCGCAAAAATCGTCTAGATGGCAAAAAAATTGTTGGTTCCCTACTTTAGCAATTTGGTATGTTTGTTAGTTTTCGATGTTTTTAGTTTCCTTGTAACAAAGGATTCTAATGTATATCGTTATCAAAGCGTTGGTTTATTCCAAATTAAAACAAAGTTCACTAACAACGAGTAATTAAACTCTTGCAGTGTTTACGTATTATTCGCATGCCTTTTTGACATGTACGTATATATATGTGTACCGAATCCACTCTACTGACTCTTTAGAAATGTCAGACACAATGTCGGATTTGATGTCCACCAATGAATTTTAGTTACGAACACACGCACAATTACATCTACCCATTTCGTTTTGTATTACACACAATACACATGATGCACAGAACAAGAAGACTCTCAAAGTGACTGGCGTGTAATTGCTTAGGGGGACGACGCTATTGTTACATAGAACCACTATACCAGGTAATAGGCACGTGTGGATGCCTTTTACAGGGTTAAGAAGTGGCATTGGGGCTAAAAATCAAATCAGTACCAAAAAGCGAATTGCCGACACCAAACTTCTCAAAGACAATAAAATATACAATATATTCGACTATTCAACATGTGCAATAAACCAATATAAATTATCTAATATACAATACATTCGACTATTCAACATGTGCAATAAACCAATATAAATTATCTAATATACAATATATTGCCATATTATAGCAATCTGCGAATCCAAAAAGCTTTTTATGCCATTAAAACTTTATCCGAAACGTTTCTGACTCGGGACATAAATAATGCACAACTCGGCAAAGAAAAAAGAATCAACAATTTAAAAGCCAAACAATGCAGAGGTTCTTTTGCAGCAAGATTTACGGCATCAAATTAAAGGGTCCATAAATTATTGTCGAAAATTAAAGCAACCTTTCTTTGAGACTGGTTCTTAATGAATGTTTCAAATTCTACCACCACCAATGCTCCAATTGTTTTCAGCGTAAAGAGAATGTATATATCCACTTTGTGAGTTTCATCCCAGCTATCGTTCTTCCTGAAGGTTGCAAGTAGCTACTTTTCTATCACAGCAGTTTCGCAAAACCGATTCCCTTCGCGACAACGAGGTCAAAGAGAAGATTAAGGTCGTTGTCCAAGGTCGTGCATACGTTAACTCCCGAGCATGTGAGACTTTTCCTTTGCGCACACTTATTGTTTCTTTGCTCACATAGATAGACATTTGCTCAATAGATAGACATTGGTTCACATGGGCATTTGATCACATAGATATTGGTTCACATAGATATTGGCCCACACGGACATTGACTCACATAGATATTGGCCTACACGGACATTGACTCACATAGGCATTTGACAACATAGATATTTGCTACTCCCTTAGACATTTACTCACGTAGACAATTGCTCACATCAACAGGCTGTTCTCTTAACAGAAATTTGTTCACATTCATGTACAGATCTTTCTTCATACATATAGAACTTTGCGCACATATATTCACCTGTAAACACGTGAGACTTAAGCGTGCCTTGAACATGACGTTAGTGCGATTAATTAAATTTATAGCTCATTATCGGAGTGTAAACGATGGCAATCATTGATAAGAACCCGAGGATAAATCTATCGTCTTGGAAAGTATTTCAACTTGATCGCGAATAGCGTGCTCAGTTTGTACTTTTTGGCAAAGGATATTCAACGTCAAGATTTCACCGCTTTAAGAAAAGATGCATCTTCCCGGTTTCCTTAACTTTCCCGATTTCTTTAGGTGATTGATATGCAGTACGTTTCAAGAAATTCAATACTCAATTTTCACTCATTTGTACAAATAATTCTTTACAATGAATATCCGTTTAAATTCAATATCCATTCACAATCTCTGTTAATTTAAATTCAACTAATTCATATATCAAATTTCGTCTTTCGGTGTCCGTATGAAAATGTTGATGAAAATGTTGATAAAAATGTTGATGAAAATGTTGATGAAAATGTTGATGAAAATGTTGATGAAAATAATCATGAAAATGATCATGAAAATGTTTGCCATCCGAATAGACAAATACAATTTGTTAGGATGCGGTGTCAGCTCGATATTCTTATCCAGTCGGATAAATTTTCAATTCTAAAGAAAAGCTAGAATAATTCTGGATTGAGTGTATTCAAATTAGTGCCAGGGGGTTAATTTTCTAGTTTGCGGGTGCATATTTTCTGGGCGATTATATGTGTGTATTTGCTTTCACGTAGAAATAAAAGAGGAGAAAGTGGATATGACCATTTCTCTCTGCCATTACTCTACGTCTGTACCGTGAGTATAACATCGACCCAAAGTTCTTCTCACCCTTCACCCCCGGAACTGTTCTCTTTGTCACCCCCAAGCAACGACTCATTCCACTTTTTCACCCTCTTCACCTCTCGTTACAAGTCTCATCGTTCGCGTGCAACAACCCCATTGTTTTTCGCAATAGCAAGCGACACTAGTCCAGCCATGCTTCTGGTGATGCATATTTTCTTTTTTCCTCTATTTTTATTACCAGAAGCACTGACACGTGAACACGCAGACAGCAACAAAACGAAAACTTTCAGTGAAATGAAATAGTTCTGTAAAGAATGAAACACAGTGCGTACATGCACAATTGTACATACACGATTGTACATGCACAATTGTACATACACGATTCTACATGCACAATTGTACATACACAAATTTACGTTCACAATTGTACATACACAAATTTACGTTCACAATTGTACATCAATCCAATTGCCAGTTAAAATCAAATCTTCCAGAAAATTACCACCGAAATGTTTAGTATGCGATATATAACTGAAATATTTCCTGCGTGCAGATGGAATAAATTTACGATTCTCTAAAATTGAAATAGCTCGGATGTGTACAGCAACTATTCTAATTGTACAATGCAGAGCTAGACAAAGAATGTATATTATACATGGAATTGAAAGTGAAGCAGAGTTTCAAATGGCCATTAACCGCAGAACAGTTTACTGTTAAATTTCTGAAATGTGAGTATACCTGATTTGATAACTTGAATTGGATTGTAAAGAAAAGACGAGTCATTGACTCAGCGCAAAAATAAAAGAAAGGAAAATTAAAGGCAACCAAGCGTAGAAATAAAAGTACTGAAGATACATCAGAGATTGATATCGAGAGTGAAAAGGATGTGAAGGTGAAACGACACGAGGTAAAACCAAAACGTAAAAATCAATGTGCATATTATTACACAGATAACACGAGACTTTTAGAAAGACAAAACACGAGTATCAACATTATTAGAATTAATATGAACATCAAGCGACAAATGAACATCTATAGCGATAAATGAACATCTAGCGACAAATGAACATCTATAGCGACAAATGAACATCTAGCGACAAATGAACATCTATAGCGACAAATGAACATCTATAGCGGCAAATGAACACCTATAGCGACAAATGAACATCTAGCTTCAAAATTGTCAATATATGCATAGACAACCACATTTTCTACACGCTAGGTTTGCTGATTCAGTCATTTATAATTTTTGTTCAATAAAGATCTACCTGTTGCAAGAACAATGATGCAAGAATTGATGCACAAAGAGAATGAAGAATAAAAAATTACAATAAAGTGAAGTTTATGCCAAAGATACAAGAAACCGAAACAAAAGCAGATGAAACGTTGATTTCATTGATCTATTTCATAAGTAGGACGAATCATAAATTCATAGAGTAATGATTAGATTGTGCGTACCGATGTAATTCACAATATCCATGATTAGAGAATCGTGCGAACTAGGATAGTATTTGCGCAACTGATAACTCCATCAAGACACCAGTGTGTACTGTGTCACAACGAGATATACGGATTTGATTGCAATAGCTCTTACGCTCTAACGTTCTAAAATGCTGTTTAGTATCTGCAATACACTCAACGGCTCGAATAAATTAGTATTTGATGATTTCTAGAATGATTTTAACATTATTTCTCATGGCAAAGACTATTTACATAAACTCTGCCATGAAAAATAATTGCAATATATTTTTTTTATTTGCAATATATATATATACATAGCCATTCATGTGGCTATGTATCTATCAAATGTAACAAAGAATTTAGTGTTCAAAGTCCTTATTCAGTAAAACCGCATTTTCAACAAGTCTTGCAAAATTAATCTATGACAATAGGAGTACATGTTTTGTTGCCTTGTGTCTAATAGCATAATGTTTAATGAGTATCCTCAGGCCGTCAACGATAATTTAAAAACAATGCAAGTAGATGTCGGCTTTAACAAAGAAGGCAATTAATAAACTGAAGTAAAGATGATGGAGGCAAAACAGCTTTTATGGCAAAATGTTAAAGAAACTGATCTTAGACCAACTTTAATCGTGTCTTCATTGATTATTCATTGATTGTTCATTGATTGTTCATTGATTGTTCATTGATTGTATCAATTGCGCTTTTGGTTTACCTACTTGACTTAATTTTTTTTTTTTTTATTTAACTGAATCGATTTTAAATCCGACAAGGTGGAGTACGCAATTCTTTTTTCAAAAACTCGAACTATCGTACAACCTTTTAGTTATTCTAAAATCTTATTCAACAGACAGAATTTTGTTCAGTATGTAAGGTATTACTCTTCCTCTTATTTTACTCCCACATCTGGGATACCGCAATGTTCTGTTTCAGGATCACTTTTATTTAGGGGAAATGTGTCTAAAATGACCTACTGGGTAAAATGAACAATTCTTAATAAAACATGTTTTATTAAGAATTGATATTCTTTATTTATGTTTTATTATGTGTTTTATTATCTGTTTTATTAATAAAACATGTTTTATTAAGAATTGTTCATACATTAGGAACAAAATTTACATCAATTAATGGTGTTTCAATATTCTTTGATATAATGTAGTACTTACAGTTTGGTTTAGTTAATAAATCTTCAAATTAGTTAAATAAGAAGAGATAATATTTTTCAACATTGGAAACTCAAATTTTTGCCTACTTTTTAACACCATTTTATATAATATTACTTTCCTATTATATAAATAATGCTCTAATTTTCTCGTAGTGTGTTTCTTCATCTTGTTTTTACTCATTTGTATTATTTGTAATCTTTCTCTAATTTATTGAAAAAACGAAAAAATTAAAAACATGTCAATTTGTATAAATTGGCCTACTCCATGTGTTGATAAAGTGATCTAGAGATATGCGCGCCATCTGTCAGAAAGGAATAAAATCCCTATGTCAGAATGGCTGTGTTGTGAAAAACGTTTCAGTGATGTGAATTGTATCGATAAGTTCATTTATTTATTTATATTCAAACGAAGTCCTTATATTGTTTAAACACCATTGGTTACTAATAAAGAAAATTTGTAATATGTACATTAATCTTATTGTGATAAAATAACGTGACATTGTTTTCTGAAATGTTACATCAAATTTTTGGGTTGTACAAACTAATTTCTTAAAAATTGACTCTCTAAATCTGAATTAGTAGTTTTTTTTACTCTTAGAGAGTGCGGATTCGTTTACCCTTTGAAATAGTAAGAAATTTGACTATTAATTAGTAGATAACTACTAATTGGTAACTAACTACTAATTTTCTACTACCAATTAGTAGTTATCTACTAATTAATAGTCAAATTTCTTACTATTTCAAAGGGTAAACGAATCCGCACTCTTTAAGAGTAAAAAAGCTACTAATTCAGATTTAGAGAGTTAATTTTTAAGAAATTAGTTTATATAACCCATATATACTATTAATTAGTAGAAAACTACTAATTGGTAGTAGAAAATTAGTAGTTTTCTACTAATTAATAGTCAAATTTCTTACTGCGGAACGAATCCGCACTCTTTCAGATTTAGGGATGAGAAAATGCAAATCTGTAGCATTAAAATTAATAAAATATTATAATTTTGTATATAAGAATCCGAATATGTGTAATATTACAATATGGAAAAATTTAAAAATAAAATCGACAAAACCAAAAATGTCAAAATAAGAGGTTATGTTTATTTTTATGATTTTAAAAATTCACTTTGACAAAATTTGTTAGTTAATACAAAATAAATAACAGAATATTTTACAAAATTTATATTTTAATATTATATAGTGATAATTTAACTCGACATTTCAGATTCAATCAGTTTTAAAATGACAAAGTAAAAAAAAGAATAATTGGCAAAGTTGCGGTTCAGAAGATATGCAAGCAGCAATTTCTAATGTTCAAGAAAATAAAATGCGTATATTAAAAGCTTCTACACATTGCAATGTTCCTCGGTCTTCTTTGAGACGCAGATTGACTGGTATAAATAAAATAGCGACAGGTATTAAAAACTTCAAAATTATGTTATAGTTTTCTTATTGTACACTAAACTATTATTATAATGGACCAGTTTGCTGATTGAAATAAAAAAATACAAATCTCAATATATGCCACTTATAGTGAATCGTAGAATAATAATTATAAACTATTTTCAGGTTCAACAAGAAAACTTTGAAATTTTGTTTGTACGTTCGACGAAGAATTGTGAAAAGTGATATTTAAATTCAATTTTGCGTTATAAGGATGCTTTTGTCTTCTTAAAATGTAAAAACTAGAATAAATCAATAATTAAAATGATTTATTTTTTGTCAAATATCCTTCCCCCAAACATAAGATTATTTAATACTTAATAATGCAGTCTTATACAAAAATTAAATTACTTAATTTTCATTCTAGAGAATAAAATTCATCTGTATGACATTTTCAAATTTGCCGCGCTGTCAGTCCTTTAATTTTAAGCTTAGTCAAATCACTAAAGTTAGAATAATTTAGTATGATTTTTAAAGTATTTTATATTGGTGTTTACAATCTCTTTATACCATGCGTTAAAATAAATTGTTTTACACAGTTTAATTTAGTTTATTAAATTAAATATGCATTATAAATTTAAAACAAGCTTGTAGAATATTATTAAATTATTTTAGTTTTCGTGATATCTTAAAAATTCTATGAAATATTGATCTTGAAAAATGTACATATTAAAGCGCACCTTAAGATTCTTAATTAATTTAAACAAATCAAAAATGCAACCTAATAATATGAATTATATTAAGTAGGCCACTTTAGTCACATTTTCCCTTCTATTTGCATTAAAAATCTGACAAGAGCAATATCCTACTATTTGTGGATGATTTTAAAATTTATAAAGCTACGTTTATTACTACATGTTTGAAAAATTTTCACATTTTTCCGACAATCTGCGTATAGTAATACAATGATAAATGTTTCATTGCGAGAACAACTTAAAAGGCTACAAAGTTTCAATAAACATTAAATTTAATATCACGAATGGCAATTTAATTTAAGGAAGAATTGAAACTTCCCTTTTCTTCTCTTACTTTATTCTTTACATTAGCATGCTTAGTGTATCGGAAGCCAGCGTAAGTGCTTCTCAAAGACTAGCCTCCAGTGATTTGCATATTTATGCATGTGGAAATGACTTAAGCGTTAGACTGCTGCCTCTGGAGCTACCACGTGTCTAAACGATTTAAGCTCTCCGAATCAGTAATTTTCCATAAATAAAAAACACAAACTCCATCGCCGAGGAAGCTTAAAGCAAGATTTTATTGAACACTTTTTACAGAAAAGAAAGTGGTACATTTCCAACTTTCATCAAATCTAACCTTCTCGAGAAGGTTTCATTTTGAAATTCTAAATTCAAGAACAACGAGAGTAATAATAAACAATCAAATAATAATAATAATAATAATAATAATAATAATCAAAGAAGAATAACCAAGTAAGAAAAACCGCTAAGAATAATGCAAGTAGTAGTTCCGGTTTTATTAATCCTGTGTAAAATTATGCACAAAAAGAAAGTTCAACAGTGACATTAAGGAAGATGAATCAAGAGGGAGAATAGCGAAAGGACGAAAATGTAATATCTTTTGGACAGTGCAAGCTCTCCTAATTCATTATGTAGGACATGTCTCGTGTAAATATACAGTTGTACGTATATTACATTAAATGCATGCATACGCAAATGAGGACAATAGCTCAGCAAGAACAAATATTCCCAGTCAGGTAGGTAATTTGCACCAGACTAATTTTATTACAAAGAGAAAAACTCTAACCACATAGAGACAACGTTTTTCACAGCACTTGCATTCATGTTCCTCTACCAGTGGTTTCAAAAGGGGAAACATCTACTTACACATATAATACTAATAATCAATGTCCGTGTCAAATTCGGCTTAACGTATTAGGAGAAAATTATCGACAGGATATGTGCTTAATCGTATTTATAGTGGAGAGCAATGTAGCATCCGCATGAAAGGAGAATATAATGAGGAGCCCGATGTCGCTCTAGCACCTATCTCAGGAAGTGTGACAGCTTGAGATACGGTGTGGTCACGCGCGCCTCGCCGCCATCTGGATTTCAATTAGACTAATGCACCGCGAATACTATGAACGGGTCCCGTTTGCGGCTACAGAATGTCCGCCCATGTATCTTGTGTCTCTTCATATACATGTGTCGCACCAACACAATCACAATGGGTTTACATTAGGGCCATTTCCGCAGGAAACTGTGTACAAGCTCACTCTACTACAGTCTAGAGTCTTGCGGCCATTTCGGCACGAAGACGATGGATTTTAATTACTTGATTGCCAACACTATCCCATTTGCTGCAACCGTGCAATGCTCGGAATTTCAAATGCAAACTATACCCAAGTATGCAGTTTTCGCTCCAAATTTTTATTAAAAATAGTAAAACTACATGCACTCGGAAAAAATATCTAAATATCTCCTTTGAGAACAAACCATTATTCATATCGTTTTGGCCGAGGGGTCGTCACCCAGGTGGAAAAAGCGGACTTACGCCGGTGCTGACCATCGGCCCGGTATAGAATTGTATCTATGCCGGCACCGTTATTTAGTACCGACCCAGCATAAAAATTGGCGCCGACCCGGTACCGATTCGGTACTAAATTTTGAAAAAGGACTTATATTCGCGAAACTACTTGAACTAATACTTCATCTAGTACCAGCGCAGTACCGGATCGGTACCGGCTTAATGTCAGATGGGTTTGAATGTTTAAAAATGTTTAAAAATAGTAAAATTGAAGAAATTTTTGCAATTTTCATATTTTAAACATTAGTAAATATTAAAATACAAATTTTATTATTGATATATTTTTTCATAAAAATGAATAATTTCCGAAAAAAATGCAAAAAACTAGAAATTATGATTTTTTGACTATTTTGCATTTTTATCGGGAACTTTTTGATTATTTATGATTATTAAAAAAAGTTTAATAATTATTAAATTATAAAATTATTTTAATTTTGTTTCAAGTTTTATTTTAAGTTTTAAAGAGGTCCAAAATTCAAAAAATTGATATTTTCTAATTTATTTTGTAAAAAATTTAATTAACAATAAAA
>WNHD01004179.1:0-11530 GCA_011057455.1 Ganaspis sp. Gsp50 | reverse complement strand
TAGGAAATTTTGTACTCGGCGAGTTTCTTTCTATGTAGTTTTATTCTATGCCTATACAAAATGTAAAGGCATGGAGTGAAAATGCATAGAAAGAAACTCACAGAGTAGAAATTTTCCTAGTGACAAATGTAAAGGCATATATGGCCGCGACTGTACTCCATTTCACTAATCCTCTATTCTTCCGCATGTGACTGCACCTTAAGGCCTCTCTAGGGTATACCCTCTCTAGGGAATAAGTCTAATTTGAAATATTTTGCCCACTATCTATTATTTTCTTACTTCATGGCGATATTAAGATTGTGTATGTAATGAAGTATAAGAAAATCACAAAACGTGTCAAATTAGAGTTTTCTCATAGTATTGTACATTTATTAGTCTGAATTATTGTTAATTTTTTTTACATATAAACATATACATGTATCTCTCAATATTAATTGGAAATTGAAATGGTAACTTCTTTTTGGTTAAAATAATTTTGTTAATTTGCAAACAAAAATAATTACTTTTAAATTTTATTTATCGTTTAATTTGTTATCGTAAGAAATAACAGAAAATCCAAATTATAAATATATGAATGAAAAGTGCTTGCTAAACTACAACTAAAATAACCCTTAAATTAATAATAAAATGTAGTAATTTAACAGTAATTCGTGTATTATAAATTAATTAGTTTAGATTATGAAAATACATTGTAATAGGGTGTGAAATCACATGAGTTTTGTGACATCTTAAGTGAATCGAAAAATTTTCGACGAGTCAAATTATTAGAAATAGTTTACATTATAATTGTAATTCTACCTATACAGATTTTACTTGCACTTGTTTCTACATGGAATTATAATACTGTTTTACAATTGTTTTAGCTTCACCATTAAAAATTTTTCATACCCAGGAACGCACAACTTTCTGATCGTAAAAAATTAAAATGAAGTCAATGATTGGAAGTTTAATGAACTCGCTTATAGTCACTCTCATTCTTATAACAATATGTAACGCTGAAGATATTTTAGGATGCGGAGGTTTTGTAAAAAGTCACGCAGACATTGATTTTACACAAATTCGCGTGAAATTGTAAGTATATTTTCAAATTTAGAATTTAATAATTTCTTTATCAAGAAACTAACTGCACAATACTTTTTTAGATTCACCAAAACAGGTAGTTTAAAAGATCAAACTGAATGTGCTCCAAATAGCGGATATTACTTTTTACCTCTCTATGATAAAGGAGAATATTTATTAAAGGTTAATTAATATAAGGCTATTAGAAATTTACTGTATCTTATTTTGAGCTATACATTTAAATATAATTATTTTTTTTTTATTATAAAATAGGTTGAACCGCCTAAAGGTTGGAGTTTTGAACCAACTGAAATTATACTGAATGTTGATGGCTCAACAGATATTTGCAGTCAAGGGAAAGACATTAATTTCACTTTCAAAGGATTTGGAATAACAGGAAAAGTAAGACAAAACTTTAATTGATCATTAATATTTATTAAATGACTAAAAATTGGATTTAAAGTGAGTATTTTAATTAATCTTAAAATATTATAAAGGTAGTGAGCAAGAATTCTAAATCTGGACCAAAAGGGGTAACAATTTCTTTGCATAAGGAAAAATTACAAACACCTATAAGTTCCACAACTACTGCCAATGATGGTACTTTTTATTTTACTCCAATTCAACCTGGAAATTACATTATTATTGCGAGTCATCCACAGTAAGTAATAATAATTAATAACTTTATTGTTTCATTTTATTTATCAGTTTAATTTCTTTATCAGGTGGATCCTAGAAAAAGATACAGTTGCAGTTACTGTTCGCGAAGGAAACACTGAACTTTCTGATAATAGTTTAATAGTTTTTGGGTATGACGTTAGTGGTTTAGTTACAAGTGATGATGAACCTGTCAGTGGAGTATCCTTTCTTCTGTTTGGGGTAAATTATATTGATTTTTTAAATATAACCAATAATTGATTACTTAGTAGTACTACTAATAATAAAACCAATAATAAAATTGATGTTTGCACAGAATGGCCATGTAAAACACTGTGAAACAAATTCTGTTAAGGATTGGACTGGCAATAAACCTCTGTGCTACGTTAAATCGGATGAAAGCGGTAAATTTACTTTTCCAGCAATTTCACACGGGGATTATAAGCTTGTACCTCATTATGCTGGTGCTAGAACAAAATTTGATGTACAACCGCCCGAGTTACATTTCAAAGTTAATCATGACAGTTTGATATTATCTCAAAACTTTAAAGTAACGGGATTCACAATTAGCGGTTTGGTGTTAGAATCTGCTGAAGGGAAGCCACTAATAGGTGCCAAGGTTTTCTTGTCAGGAAGAGAAATTGCTATCACTGATAGAAATGGAAGGTATAAAATAGACAATATCAAATCTGGCCAATACATTTTAAAAGCTGAAAGCCGTGAGTATATTTCATTAATAGACAATTCATTTCCAACAGTTCATCATATTAATATTATATACATACATATATAATAAAATTATCTTACATTTTTTTTATGTATATAGCCAACGTAAAATTCGACGAAAAAACAGTCAAAGTTTCTCCAAATTCATCCGAAATGCCTGTAATTAATCCATCATCTTATCAAGTTTGTGGAAAAGTGACCTTATCTGCAAAGAACACTCTTCATTTTCGTAAGGTTGCAGTAAAAAATGCAATGTTAAATTTTCATACTGAAATCGAAGTTAATTCTAGCAGTGGAGAATTCTGTGTCTTTTTAGCCCCTGCTAAATATCAACTTAGTGTTCCAGTTACTGAAGATGAAAAAATCAAAGGTTTACAGTATGTAAAGCATATTTTAAGATTTTATAGCATTTGATTATTTTAAGTTTTTAATTAATTTTAAACTGTAAATCATACATTTTGTTAACAGATTCTTTCCTTTAGAACAAACAATTACATTATCGTCAAAACCTTTGAATAATATCAATTTTTTGCAATTGAAAGCAACTTTAAAAGGTACTATCAATTGTTTAGTAGAAACTGACTGCAGTCAAGTATCCATTACTTTGAAAGTTCTTGATGGAGCGACTGTGAAAATTGTTCAAGGAAAAAGTGAGCACACTTCAAATTTTACTCATTTATTAGTTCATATTTGATTTATAAAATTTTTTTTTTTTTAATAAAGAGCAAGCCTGAAAGAGTTGAACATATTTTAAGATTTTTTATTGTATAGATGGCATGTTTGAATTTTCTGATGTATTACCTGGCCAATATGAAGTTTTAATAGACACTGATGTCTTTTGTTGGGAATATTCTTCTCACAAGATAATGGTAACCTCAGAGAAAACAGAAATTACTCCATTTCGTCAAACAGGATTTTCTGTCACATTTATTTCTTCTCACGATACTAATGTTGAATACTCTATTCCTGGGGAAATTATAAAACATTCTTTAAAATTAACCAAAGGAAGTTCAAGACATTGTGTTCCAAAAACTGGCGAATATGATTTTGTGCCAAAGAGTTGCCATATTTTTTCAAAACCTTTATATAAATGGGATACAAATAATCGAACTCCTGTTATTCTTACGTCCACCAAACATAAACACAGTGGTATCATTATTAGTTCTACTGCTCTAGATGACATTAAAGTAAAAATTGAAAATGATGTTGGAGACCCTCTAATGTAAGTTAAATTATTACCTACAATTGCGATTAAATATTCTCTATGAGAATTGTAACTTTTTCATCCGGTTTTTCACATAATTCTTTTTTTTACTTTAATAGACTAGGTCCTTTACAATATGTTAAAGTTAATAGTATATATAAATACACTTTTGAATTTGACGCAAACGCTGACAATTCATACGCCATTTTTCCTATTTCTGATGTCATGTTATTTACACCACCTTCATTAAGAATTGTTGGAGAGAATGAATGTAATAATAATATTGCTTCATTTAATGGTGAACTGGGAAAGGTTCGTAGCTTGGTTTTTAAATAACTAAGACAAATGACATAATTATTGTTTTGTACAATTATTTTTTATATAAACATTTATGTTATACATTTATTTGAAAATTGGAAATAGTCTTTATGTTTTTGCTTTCACTTAATTGTTTAAATTTTATATTGCATATGACTTGAAAATAAAATGCATGCGCTTGATTAACGATTCTCAAATTAATTTGCATGTTTTTCAAATGCAGATTATAAGTGGTATGATTGTACCTAAACTAAATGGAGTAACAATAAAAATTTTTGGCAAAGATGAAGATCCTATTCATACTGTAATCACTCAAAGTGATGGAAAATATAAGGTGGGACCACTTGATGGCAGCATAGATTACAGGTATAATAATAATAATAATAATAATATTTTTCTTAGTATTTTGTACAATTGGGTATTTTTCACCTGTATAATTGTTATAAACAAAATAATTTTTATATTGTTAAATTTAAGAATTATAAATCAAACTAGATTAATTGATAGTAATATTTGTAATTATTTTTATTTTTTGACACGTTTAACAATTACAACTTTTTAGCGTCACTGCATTTATGGAAGGATACGTTTTAACTGGTCCTGATGCAAATGGAGTATTTTTAGCTCATAAATTGGCAGAGATTGTTGTTGAAGTTTTTGATGAAGCAGATGAAAATACTTTGCAGGTAAGTTTGCCGTCCTAATGAAGAAAGTGGCTATTTGACATTTTTATACGACTGTTGAATACATTAAAAAATGAAGAATCTGTACATAGCAAGATAATTTAATAATAATAATAATAATAATAATAATAATAAGAAATTTGTAATATGGCTATTCTACAATTACCGTATCTACACGTAAAATCTTGCTGCAAAAAGTTTACTGTCGTATGAAAGAAAAACTTGTAAATTGACATTATTGCTTTGGCTGACTTAATGATTGATATTTTCTAGTACATAGCAACAAGTGTATCTAGTAGATAAACCTCTAATGCAAGAAAATATGGTCTAACTGATTCGGAAAACGTATCAATATCAAATAGTATGTTGAGAAAGTCACAATTTTTCTGCTACTATGTGACAAAAAACATTAAATTGTAGATACGGTCAGTAACCGCAAATAATCATTTTCTTCATCAGAACGGCAGATGAATAGTATGTTAATATACATTAAATTTGCAGTGAATAGAAATGTAATAACACTATATTTTACTTACAGGGTGTCCTCTTATCATTGTCAGGAGGTCAAAGTTATAGAAAAAATAGTATAACCAATGAAAATGGTCAAATGACCTTCAAGTCTCTCTCACCTGGAGAATATTATCTTCGTCCTATGATGAAGGAATATAAATTTCATCCCTCGTCAAAAGTAATCAATGTTGAGGAAGGCTTAACGGTTAAAGTGAAACTTGTGGGTAAAAGAGTTGCTTTTAGTGCTTATGGAACAGTCACCTCGTTAAACAGAGAACCAGAAGTAGGTCTTCTCGTTGAAGCACAGGGTCAATCAGATTGTTCCAACTTGTTGGAAGAGGCAACAACAGAAGAAAATGGAAACTTTCGCATAAGAGGCCTTCAACCTACTGTAAATTTGTTTCTTTCTTTTATTCATTAACTTATAGATGTTAAATAGCTACTAATTTGTTTGCTTATTTATAAACATACGTACAAATAATTATAAAGATCAAGTAAAATATGTTAAAGTGGTTTTTCGTTTGATTTTAGTGTATATATGCTATTCGCTTGAAACAAGGAGTAGAAGCCAATGCAAATATTCAAAGGGTGTTACCAAGTTCGATAGCCATTCAAGCCACTGAAGACGTATATAATCTTAGATTAATTGCCTTTCATCCAATCTCGCGGACAGATGTATCTGTGTACGTTATTTCACCTCAAGCTGATCACTATCGCACTTTAAAAGTAAAGCTTTGCAGAGAGGACATACCCGATTCTCCAATCCATGTACTAAAGATGGATAACTATCAATCATCAAAAATTGGAAATAATTATAATGCAGGATTCTTGATGCATTTTCCGCCCTTGCAATCGGATAATAAAAAATATTTTGTCCAATTAGAATCTTCATTGTCACAGTTTTCACATAAGTACAAAACTATTCCTGCATACTTTGAAGCTAACACATCATTCAAACATTTCAAATTAAGATTTGATGCTGAAAGAAAAAACGATCAAGCAGATATCAATCAGTCATCAGTTATTGCGCTACCTTTTATAATAATTATTGCGTTTGCGTTTTTTAATAGAGAAAAATTATGGAGTTGGTTAAATAATGTCACAGAAAAGTGGTCCAAGCACGTTCCAGTCTCAAGAACTCCAACACAAGTCATTCCCATTGATCCAAGAGCAGACGATATAATTGTTGAGCAAATAATGAATATCAATAAAAGAAAGACTAAAGTTCGTAAAGCGTAATTTTTGTGAATTTAGGATGTACATAATAATAATAATAATAATAATAATAAATACGTATAATGTCTGTAAAATAATTTATAATAAAAACATAAAGTTTACAAAATGAACTTTTTTGAATTGGCAAGTATCTTATCTAATATTATATTAATATATCTCCTATTATTTAAGGAAAATTTCAATTAAAAACAAAATCAAGTTTCTCTTAAGAATATTTTTTTATTTTCATGCGATACAGGTATACTAAACTTATTTTAGAATATTTTAGTTTATGAATTTTGTTTAGATTGGTCAATAATGTTGATAAAAAGAAAGAAAAAAATAAATAAAAGTTTGTCTTGATTGCCAGTAAACTTTTAAAGATGACTCTGCAATATATAAATTGTTGGTCAATAAGGAATTCGTTCATTATAGAAACACCGTAAAGATAGTAAAGCAGTATAAACATGTATACAATTTTACATACCTACATATTATGTATATTAAGCATGTGCGATAACTTAGACAGTATAAATTGGATTATGCGATCCTCTCTTATTAGGATTTTCGATTATCCGGAAAAATTTTTAGCTCCTTTTTTTACAAGATTGTTGACAAAGCAGAAAGATTTTTAAGAACAAATTTATATTAACTTTCAAAGTTGTAGATTAATAAGTTTTTTTCATATAAATAAATACTTAACGAAATTTCCTAAGTTATTTCATTATCCGGACATATGCCTGCATTCATTAGTCCGGATAATCGAGTCTCTATTGCAGTCATCTTAAAAAGCAAGAGCTCAAAACTAACAAGTTGTATACTCCATAAAACTTTAATTTTATTGTCGTAAATTTCATATATTCTAGTCCTGTTAGAGATTGGCAATCCCAAACTTAACTTAAAAACATTTTTTTGCTGAATAATTTGGTATAAAACATTAAATAGTTTTGAGAATGTTTAATGTTCATTTAATTTTAATTTTTCATAAATTAAATCTGGTTTATTGATTTTGTATTAATTAAATATAATATGCAAGTTTATTTAAATATTTTTTGGATCAATTATATTTATTAATGCAACTAATTGTAAATATTCAAATATAATTATTATAAAACAAAGTTGTTTTTGTTTTAAAAAGCTTCAATACTTTTATAATAATCTCATACGAGCACGTAAACTGTTAAGATTCGACAATAATAATATTAAGGGGTAAGATGCTATAAGTATAAGGAGCTGTGCGCTTCTCCTTATACCTTAAAGCTTATAGTATTCTACCCCTCAATTATAAAATAAGTATCTAAAGTTATACTATATACATGTATTGTACGATTGCTGTTGCCATCTAAAATATTGAGTCCTTAGTGCTTCATAATCATAATATTGTAAAACATTGCACTTTCGTATCACTTATAACATAATTATTCACTTGCTTTTTATCTTTTTTATATAAATTTATAAATCTAAGGAGTATGCATTCATATTCATACAATAATTAAAGGAATGTTATCACCGTCTGTATAACTTTCTAATAGAAAAGAGATAATAGTAAACTCGTCCTTTTTCTTGCAAATACAACATACAAAAAGGCTGAAAACAATTATGTAAATAATCTTACATAAAAGAGTAAAAGATTCAACTAAAGGCAGCTTTAGGGCAAATCACTTTTCATTTAGATACTTTGCTTTAAAATAATTTTTTTTTTAATAAAAATCTAAAACTTGACAAAATTTGATAAGGTGTATTTTTGTTTAATAGTTTTTTTTGTAAATACTACACTCAACATTTTTACTTTCACGTAGAACTATTAATTTCTCTTTTAATTATATATAAAAACACTACGAATTTTTCCACTAAATATTCAGATTATTTTATATCTTTTTTCATAAATATAAGAAACATTTGTCAAAATTGAATTTGAAATTACCTTCTCGTACTTAAAAAAAAAAACAAATAAATAAAAATTATGCACCTTGGTTTCCCTGTTTCCCAATACTTGGTTTGATGTACAATAAAAATATATTTAAAATAATAAGTAAAGATTTAATAAAAAGGCGATAAATATGTATATATATGTATAAGAGTGTCAATTACATAATTAACGAAAAATAAACTAAGATTGCAAATCCCTTATTAAATTACAAAAAAAATATATATATGTATATGCTGTGGCAATAATTTTAAAAAATAAAAGTATTTTTTCGTAACTCATCTTTGCCATGTTTTAATATATCCTAAATACAAATTTTCTCTTAAAGTCACTTGTTACAGGTATGTATAAATTAACTTTTAAATTTAACTGATTTTAAAATGTTTAGGTTAGTAATACAAAACCTAATAATAATGATAATAATAATAATAATAAGAATACAACAATGAATAGGTATTATTATTATTATTATTATAAAATAACTGTACAGTACAGTACAGCAATGTGAAAATCATTATCTACACAGGTATCATTTAGAAACACGTAATATCTTTAGTATTAAGTTTTGGTGGTAAAGTTTTTCTGTCACAATCCAAGTCCATACCAAATGGTACAGAATTTGACATAGTCCTGTCGCTTTGGTTGTCTTCCTCGTTAAGAATGTTGCACATTATACGATCATCGTAAAGAGAAAATCTAGCTGTTGATTGAGAAGATCGCCCTCGTACTTTTCTAACAGATGGAGGTAAATCACCCGGCGTCTTTATTCGCATATTTGGATCTTTCAAAATGTTTACACTTGAACCAACGTTAAATACTTGGTTAAACTTATCTATACTATCTTGACTCGTTAGATTATTTCCGTTTCTCTTATTTTTTAATGGTAGGAGAGGCAACGTAGATGGTCTTACACAGGGTAATAAGTTATCGTTGTCATACTTTTGACTAACCGTCTCACTCACATTTTTATCATTTTTCTCTAGAAAATTGGTAGAAGTTGAGCTTATACCAACAATATCATTAACATACTTTCCTTTCGAAGAAATTGTCACATTTGTTTCAACTTTAGCTGGTACTTTTTGTTTCATGAGTAAATTCGACTTGGAGTCTTCTCGATCTATTTGGAATTTACTGTGAGAATATAATTTCTTGCTAGAAAGGATCTTTTTAAAACTGGACCAACCCCCAAATCTCTTTTTGCGTGGACTTTCTTGAGTAGAAGATTCGTGAACGTTAGTTTCTTTTAATTTATTACAGGACGTTCCTCCACTTTCAGAAATGACATTCTGCACGTAAGGAATGGGAGTTGCTGGTCTCATCTGAATGATCTGACTTGTATTTGGAGCTAAATAATCTTGAGGGATAAGAACTTGTGTCTCGGCAGTCGATCTATACTGATCGCTATTTGAATGTTTCGATGACTTGTCGACTAAAACATTACCATTGTATGCAATTTCTTCCATAGAAATGGATTGAACCATAAGATTTCGTTCCATACAAGGATTTCTACCCTGATAAGGTTGAAGAGTTCGTGTATGTGAAGACAATGCTACTTGATTAGAATTTTTACCTAAGATAATAATAATTAATCACCAAAAGTATTACATTATAATTTTAAGGATATAGTTCTAGAATTTGATTATGTATCAAGGAATGAAAAAGAAAAATAAAACAAAATACTTACAGTGTTCGTGAGTAATATTGTCGATAGGTGATAAAGTTACTAGATTATATTCAATATTTTCGTTACCGTCTTGAAATATACGGTGAGTTAGCTGTGAAGTAGTAATATTAGTATGATGTGTTTCATTATAAAGACTATTTGTAGTCGAAGGCACAAGTCCGCAGTGAGAATTCATCATCGGACTCCCGTCATTAAAATACATTGTCACTGGAGAGAAAGAGAAATAAAACAAATTATTCATTAAACTCATTTAGCCATTGTAATGGATTATTAAATGTTTGTTAAAAAAAAATAAAATAAAATATAAACACCTCGATGTGATTCAAGTTCTGCCAATCTTTCTTCTATACATAGAGCAGTAAGACGAGCTTCTGCATCTGCATCCCAACAGTCCTCCATTGTTTCTTTTATCAAACGAACACCCAATTTATCAACTAAATTTCCTTCTAACATGGGTCTTGCCTTATTTCGAGAAACAAGAGTTTGCATTTGTTCAAATGTTGGGTGCAGACCTAAAAACAAATTGCTTCCATTATTATTATTATTATTATTATTATTATTACATTATTATCAACAATATTATAAATAAAAAGTTATGACTAGTAGATTGTGAAAAATTTAAAAACATACAAATTTGTTAACTTTTCAAGGCTTATACGTAAATTTGAAACAAACAAAAATTTTAAATGAACATAACTTTGCTTAGAATTACAGTAAAGAATACAATAGTGAGCCAAAAGATACATTTTTAAGCACCTAGAATTGTATAAAAAGAACATTAAATCTAAACAAAAATTTAAAGAAACTCTTAAAAATCAGGTTATTTCAATGTTTAGCTTTTTAAAATTACACTAAAGGCAAACAAAACAGAAATTTTACATTCTAATTAAATGTGAAAAAAATATAGTTAACATCAATTAATTGAGTTCAAACTTATATGACATTTTGTTCCTTTGCGAGGCATATAATTTGTCAACAAAAATCATCACAAATTCAAGGATATTATACGAAACGTAATGTTGACACAAGAACAAGTGAACAAGTTTTATCGTCGAGAAAATGTCGATAATTGAAAACCGAAAATATGAGGATAAAATTGCAATATATTGTAGAATGATACAAACCAATTTCTTTTTCAAAAGGTAATTTATATGATGGTATTTCTGAGCCAGGCACATAAATATCAGAGCAACGAGTTAAGATTTCCCATAATACTAATCCAATTGCATATACGTCTATTTGTTTTAGAGAACTCTCACAATCTCTCAAATTAACAGCACCTTCTAATACTTCTGGTGCCATGTATCTAAGAGTCCCCACCTAAAATAAAAAAATAATAATAATAAAATAATAAATAAAAAAGTATTACCTAATCATATATTTTTTTTATAAAAAACATTCATTAGTTACAAACCTAGCTAGTACGTTAATGCAAATTTAATGATTATTAATATATAGATGAGTAATTTCGATCATTGGAAGGCAGATAAAAAATTACAAGACGTAGTCTTATGAATTTTTTATTAATTCACTGCGTCACAGCAACG
>WNHD01004178.1:0-13222 GCA_011057455.1 Ganaspis sp. Gsp50 | reverse complement strand
AAGTTGTTTTAAGTATTTTAAAATATTTTGAAGTATTGGAAAGTATTTGGAAATATTTTAAAGTAATTTTAAGTATTTATAAAAATTTTGAAGTATTTGGTGGAGTCTGAAGTATTTTAAAGTATTTTTAAATATTTGAAGTATTTCTAAGTATAGTCTGAAGTATTATTGTTGAAAAATTATAAAAAAAAATTATGTAAAATTAGGAGAAAAAGGGGAAAAATACTTGATTTTAGGTGTTTTAGAGGATTTTTTTTAAAAAAGGGGACGAACTGTGATCCCTGTATTATGGAAAACTAGTACTTTGTATAGTAGAAAACTAAAATTTATATTAATTAATTGAAATAAAATTTACATTTATAAATTTGTTTCAAATTTCATATTTATAAATTTTTTACAAATTTTATATTTATAAATTTTATATTCAGATTACGAATAAATAAATAATAAAATATAAATTTTATATTCATAACTTTTTTATAAATTTTATATTCATAACTTTTTTATAAATTTTATATTCATAACTTTTTTTATAAATTTTATATTTAAATAACTCTGACATTTTTTCCCTTAGTGTAAATAATGCGAATATTAAGAAATCCATATTATGATAAGTCGCAAAAGAAATATTGCACAATAAATAAAACAAGACGAAATAATGCGTATATAAACCTCTCAACTGACACGATTTTCTCAAAAAAATGAAAATAAATACTATATGAGTATCAATATCACTTGTCCCACAATGATAGCCGTCAATTTAAAATTTATTATGCTTATTTATTGAAATTAGTGGTAATTTCTAATTACTTTTAGTTACTTATTACAAATAAAGTTATTTACCATAGAGTAATGAACGTATACGTTCATTGCTAAAAAAAAAAAAAATTTGTTGACTAGTTGTTATAATAACTAGTCACCAAAATTTTACCACGCTGCCTTATTATTTTTCCCAGATTTACTATAGTTTTTTACGGATTTTCTAGCTTTTACCAGATTTTCCATAATTTTTGCCAGATTTTCCATAGTCTTTTTCAGGTTTTCAATAGTTTTTGCCAGATTTTCCATAGTCTTTTCCAGGTTTTCAATAGTTTTTGCCAGATTTTCCATAGTCTTTTCCAGGTTTTCAATAGTTATTTCCAGATTTTCCATAGCTTTTGCCAGATTTTCCATAGTCTTTTCTAGGTTTTCAATAGTTCTTCCAGATTTTCTATAGTTTTTACCAGATTTTCTATATTTTTTATCAAATTTCTCAAAATTACTATGCTAAACCTGGTAAAAATTGTTTGTCAGGTAAAATTTGAGTTCAAAAATGTTTACCAGAACTTTATTTTCATCTAGAAGAAGAAGAAGAAGTGGAAGTAAAAGAATAAGTAGAAGAAAAAGAATAAGTAAAAGAAGAAGAATAATTAAAAGAACAAGAATAAATAAAAGTAGAATAATTAAAAGAACAAGAATAAGTAAAAGAAGAATAATTAAAAGAACAAGAATAAGTAAAAGAAGAAGAATTAAAAGAACAAGAATAAGTAAAAGAACAAGAGTAAGTAAAAGAACAAGAATAAGTAAAAGAAGAATAACTAAAAAAACAAGAATAAGTAAAAGAACAAGAGTAAGTAAAAGAACAAGAATAAGTAAAAGAAGAATAATTAAAAAAACAAGAATAAGTAAAAGAAGAAGTAAAAGACAAAAATTCGCGTGACTTTCGTTGGCCCCGCGTTAGCGAGGTTTCCACTATTCTAGGGGCCAACGAAAGTCGTGCGTATCACCTTATAGCATCCAGCCCCTCAATTGCAATTGTGACCAATCAATAAGTACTTTCTTAACCTTACAGCTCCTGCCTAACATTATGAGCATACCTATAATAAATCTCTAAGTCTTTTAAAAAACAAACGTAGTTTTCTACATAGAAAACCTATATACCCATACTTAGGAAAAACACCTATACCTTATCCACCCTAAAAGAAAAATTATTCTTGATTACATACTAACTAAACAAGCATAATTATTCTACATACATATAATTCTATATCTCAAAAAATAATATTACATTCTTGCCATTTTCCCTCGCATTTTCCCCAAAATCTATACACTCTTCTGCAATTTTTAAAATTCAAGAAATTTGATATCGCCTTAAGCTATAGCAATGGGGAATCATACGTATGTTAAAATCAATTTATATCTGCAAAAGACTAAGTGTCTTGGTATAAGTTGGTAGCAGTAACGTCCGTGATACAATTACAAAGAGACGAATGGACTTGGTGGTTTGTCTGATGCATACAGGCAGACCTTAGTTGCGATTTGATCACCGCCAACGAAGGATCTCAATGTCTACTTATTGTTAATGGTGTTTAAAAGTCAATAACAGTGCACCATTCAAAAGAAGAACGTCTTTTCTCTCATAACTGTGAAAAGGTTGGTTCTTTTTTTAATTCCCCAAATTCTGCAAATGTCCACACAAATATTTATTTATTTTTTTTTTTTTGCTAATTCGACAACGTGGAAAAGAAAAAAGAAATTAATCGAAAAGTTGATACGAGTTTAAAGTAAAAGTGGTCGCAGAAACTTGTTCCCATTCACTTTCGTTGGTTCAAGAGTGCGTCAATTTCTATATGAATCTGCAGATACACGCTTTTGTTTAATAAATAATTTGTAAGTTTATAAATAGTCAACAATTTACTGCACATTCTTATTCAATTTGAGATTTAAATTCAAAAGGTGAAAGAAACTTTTGGCACTTTATTCAGTAATTGTAAAATAAAGAATCAGAAAAGAATTTGGTTTGAAAAGTTTTCTTCTCGCGCCAGTTTACCGGCGAAATTAAAAAAAGAGTCGTTGAAGGTTTTTATTATTCTCGTGTTGTTTCGTCTACTTAAGTTTCAATTGATGTTTAAAAATTTATAAAAAAATACTTTTTTCTAGAATTATGAATTTTTTGTACATTCTCATCAATAATGAGAGTGTATTTTTAATACGAATGTGCATTTAGAACCTTTTTTCTATATATCTTTTTGAATGCGAATTTGTTGAAATTGGTTTTTAATGGTGGTTTTTAATGGTGGTTTTAATTGTGGTTATTAATCTTGTGATAAATCATTCAAAACAAAGTTATAGGAAAACTATAATTACCTGTCAATAAAATTTCCAATATTACCAATGCATGCGACTAACAAAATAAATAAAAAAAAGATTGTATAATAAAAAGATTGTACGTGCGGAAATTTGAAAGTATAACTAAATTTTCCATGCAAAAAAAATTCTAATCAATCTCGGTAACACTTTTTTTCGTAAATTTATAAACTTTGTAGCGTTAAATTATAAAAAATGGTAAAAAAATGTTATAAAATGTAAATAAAAGATCAATCAAATCATAGGCTCTTGACTATTAATGTATACATTAATATAATTTATGTACATTAAAGTTTTGATTAAAAACACAGCTGACTTTTTGCAATAAATTTTGCAAAACTAAAAAAACAATTTTAAAATTCGCAAATTTGTTTACACTTTCAACAAAAACTAGACATTAAAATTCATGAAACTGAAAAAATGATTGACTGATCAGAAAATATGATGATAAAATTTATAAAAGGATATAAAAACTTGATGAAGAATTAAAAGTCAACAGTTTAATTTTAAATTGTTTTTTAATCCTCCTTTTTATCCTCTTTTTTATCAAATTACGTTTTAAATTACAATTTTCATAAAATGTGGAAAAAACAAAGGTTTTTCTAAACCGAGTATCATTAACAAGCATTATAAATGAGAAAAAATGGAGAAAAGAATTAATAACAAATAATTATATAATTAAATCATAATGTATCATCAATTTCTTGGAGATTAAAGTACAACTAAAATGTAGATGAGTGGGATGTGTAGCTTCTGTGTACAGAGGAAACGACTCAAATAGTAACACATTTATGTTACGTAACAATGTTCCAGATGGGACTTTGTCTAATTATAATTTTGAAGAAAATTGTTTTTAGCAAATTTGTCTCTAGAAAAATTGCAACTGCAATGTGTAATTTACAATCTCGTAAAGTCCAAATCGCGCATGATTTTTCTACAATTATTTTTTTTACAATTTCTGTACATTTTACAATTATGCTTCACAAAATGAACAAATTTTACGATAAAAGTGTTTTAAAATGAAAATTATTTTCAATTATTATTTAAAATTAAAAAAGATTTTAAAAAAATGAAAATTATTAATTTATTAATAATTAATATTGTCATCTAAAACGAAATAAGATCGAAAAAACAAGAATTATTTTCAACTGTTATTATTTAGAATTAAAAACGATTGAAAAAGCAATGTTCAAATTTAATGAACATGTTAATTTAAATGTTCAATTATTATTTAAAATTATATTTATTTATTGTTATTTAAAACGAAAAAAGATCGAAAGAAACGGAAATTAGATATTGTTATTTAGAATAAAAAATAAAAAACACGGACATTATTTTCAATTATTATTTAAAATTACCAAGATCGAAAAACGAAAATTATTTTCAATCATTGTTTAAAACAAAAAAAGATCGAAAAACGGAAATTATTTTCAAACATTGTTTAAAACAAAAATAGATCGAAAAAACGAAAATTATTTTCACTTATTGTTATTTAAAATACAAAAAGATCGAAAAAGAAACAAATTATTTGTAATTATTATTGTTATTTATAATGAAAAAAGATTTACAAGACGGAAATTATTTTCAATTATTGTTATTTAAAATACAAAGAGATCGAAAAAGAAGTAAATTATTTTTAATTATTATTATAATTGTTATTTGTAATGAAAAAAAGATTTTAAAAAAACAGAAATTATTTCCAATTATTATTGTTATTTAAAATTAAATAGAAATAAAGAAAGGAAATTATTTTCGATTATTATCGTTATTTAAAATATGAAAAAAGAACGAATAAAATACAAGTTTGTGTAAAATTTATGAAAAAATTAATAAACGTATGTAATTAATTTTATAATGTAAGCTGGTGTAACCCTATATGTACAACAGGTTGTATTAAAGAGATTTTATGTCAACCTTGTTAGATGATGATTCCAAAGACTGTCAGTGTCATGATATTCAGTACTCGATGCACATATAGCAAATATTTCTCGTAAATATCAAGGACATATCTTTTTAACAAATTTCCCAGATAAATTGTACATTATCTTCTCAAAGATAAAGATTTTTTCTTCGCGAATTTCGACATTTTTGTTATTTTTGTTTTAAAAACAAATCATTGATTTATTACACTTATTTCTTGGTATTTATTTTCAAATTTAATTTTTAATTAATTTAGTTAATTCATAAATATAATTATATATACTTAATAAAAAAATTAATTGACTATTAAGATGTAAAACATGTAATTATGTATACATATTTACATATTAATAATAATTTATTATTATATAAAAATAGACAATAAAATATAAATAAATGTTATTAATAAAATAAAAATAAACAAAGCTTCCTCTATGAAGAAGCAAAATAAATGAACAATAATTGAATTTAAATATAGATATAAAATCAAATTTAAATATATAAAATAAAATTTAAATATACAAAAACATTCAAATACTAAAAAATGTGTCACAATTAAAATTGATTATTAATATATTAATGATATTATTTAACAATTAATAGTATTATTAAAAAGGCAATTAATTATTTAATTAATTCATTATTAATTTCTTTATTATTAATTTTATTAATTAATTAATTTATTATTAATTAATGTATTATTTAATTAAATATTAATTATTTAATAATTAATTTATTATTAATTAATTAATGTATTATTTAATTAACTATTAATTATTTAATAATTAATTAATACTATTAAATAAAAATTAATTAAAAATCAAGATGAAAAGAAATTTATGAATTCAATGAAAAGCAAGCTTATGAAGAATGAATGAAATTAAAAATAAATTTGATTGCAATTATAATGCGTAGTGTTTGCAACTCTTTCACTAAACAATAAATAATCTTGAAACGTAATCACGAATTCAGTGTGTGAACATAACCATTTCGAATATTACAGATAGTGAGAAAAAAAAACTTGTTCTTATTTCTTGATTCTGAATTAAAGTACGGTAACAATATTTTATATTAAAAATAAAATTGTAATAAATTTACATTGTTTTTCATTGATCTGAGGACATGTTACTTGTTTCAAGAACAATTAATTTCACAATCGGAATAATGGTTTTTGACCTAATTTGTTCATATTTTCTTGTTATTCAGAAATATTTAGTACTTTATTTACAACTAAAAATCAGTTGTTTGTATTTATATTGTATTTAAATTGATGCCATTTTTAATTGTGTATATTTATAATTAATAAGAACACTTACTTTTGCTTACTCTTTATTTTTAAAACTCAGGTAAACAAATAAATAAATAAAAAATAAAAGAATTTAATTTCGATAAAACGAATACAAAAACCTATATTAAATGTTCATAAGAAAATAAAGTCGTAAATAATAAGTTATTATCTAAAAAATAAAACATGTTTCTTTCGACATTTATTGTTTCTTTACACACAAAAAAAAAAAAAAAAAAAGTTGAAGTCCGCAACGTTTTCGATCAACGATTTTAATAGAAGATATTTTTCTATTTATCTTTTTCTTTTAAATCTTTATCTCAAATGGCTTTTTGAAACGTATTTTATTCAACAAATTTTATAAAACGAATTTTATGCAAAAATGTTTATAATATTCTGCTTAATGACGTATTAGTTTTTTTTAATCGTTGATAAAACGTTGTGTACTTCAACCAGGTAAGAAAAAACAAATAATAATAAATAATAATTAAAAATAAAATAAATAATAAATAAAAATAAAAAAATAATACCTATATTTCTTCTTCAAAAAGAAAGTAGAAGAAAAAGAAGCAGAAGAAGAAGAAGAAGAAGAAAAAGAAGCATTCCTATTAAAATATTAATTTAGAAATATTCACAAAATATTTTTTTAAAAAAGCACCGAAAGTATTTCGCATTCCTCTTTTGTAAAATTTTTTACACTTATTTAGTTTACGTAGATAAAAAATGTTTCCATGATTAAAACTTACAAATCTTTCTTAAAAAGTGAACTCTCCAAGAAATTGTAATTTTAAATCACACCCAAAAAAAACATTTTAAATTCTTTTCAGTAACAACCTTGATTCTATATCCTGCTGATAAATTACAATGATATCTCTGTTCTTTTTAGAAGAATACACAAAGAAAAACAATGTTAAAAATAATTTAATTCCTTTTTAGAATATAAATTGTCTGTTTAAAAAGTAAATAATTTCTTTATTTAAAAATTTTCTTTTTACATAATTTTTGTTTATGTTTTTAAAATTGAAGAACATTCTAACATTCGTTAACAGTTTGATAATAGATTAAAATATTATTTCTGGAATTTGTTATTAATTTTGTAAATCGACAGAAATTTTTCTTATACGCGCAAAA
Organism: Ganaspis sp. Gsp50; assembly: GCA_011057455.1. Lineage (NCBI taxonomy): Eukaryota > Metazoa > Arthropoda > Insecta > Hymenoptera > Figitidae > Ganaspis > Ganaspis sp. Gsp50. Next base: position 5,760 of record WNHD01004178.1, on the reverse strand, counting down.
AGGAAAGCTTTTCTTTAATGTAAGAAAATCTTTTTTTTATTCAAATGAATGAAAGATATAATTCAAATCTGTCACGGCTTATATTAAACTTTATTTCAATATGTAAAATATATAAATATGTTAAAATATTTTCTTATTGTGCGAAGTTTAAATTTCAATATTTAAAATATAAAAAACAATGTTAAAATATTTTCTTATTGAGCGAAGTTTAAATCATTAATAATTGAAAAATAGTTATTGATTAAGTAATATTTATTAACTGGAAAATAATTATTAGTAATAATAATTTTATTTCATTGTATATTTGAAAAAAAATAATTATTAATTGAAGACATCATTATTAATTGAAGAAATAATTATTGAGAAAATAATTATTAATGAAAAATAATTATTAATGAAAAATAATTTTTAAAATTGAAGAAATAATTATTAATTGAAAAAATAATTATTAATGAAAAATAATATTTAAAACTGAAGAAATAATTACTAATTGAAAAAATAATTATTAATGAAAAATAATTTTTATAATTGAAGAAATAATTATTAATTGAAAAATAATTTTTAAAATTGAAGAAATAATTATTAATTGAAAGAATAACTATTAATTGAAAGAATAATTATTATTAACTGAGAAATAATGATTCTCGGCTTCGCGTATAATCATTTTTAATTCACAAATAATTTATTTACTTGTTTATTTATTTAAACAGTGAACGAAAATAATTGAATCATAAAATATCGAAAATAAGTGAATAATATAATTCTTTATTAAAAAATAATCATTTCTAAATTGAGAATATTAATAATTATTCTTATTCTTAAAATACAAATTTTAAGAACAAATATTCTTGGCTCAAGAACCATGATTCAAATTACGAAATAAAATGCTCTTGGATCAAGAATCATAACCAAAAAAATTAATTTATTTACATATGCTAAATTTATAATCATAATTACAAATTATTTAATACATATTTATTTTACATGTTTAATATTTTGCAGAATCATAAACATGAGATTTTATCTTTAAAAAAAAAAAAATTTCCAATTTATTGCGTCTGAGATTAATTTCTTGTACTATAAAAATTTCTCTTTTAGGGAAAATTGGAAACGAGATGGTTAATGCGTATGGAGGAGTACTGGTCGTGGCAGATGTTTTAATGTTACTCATAAAGATAGTTTTTTATCTTTTTGAGAGTATTTATCGATTCTTCGTACCCGCTGAAGAGAAAAGCGTCGCCGGAGAAATCGTTCTGGTATGGATAAAACTTCTATAGAATGGATTATAGAACGAAGGGGATGTAACTGATATCATTGACCTCAACTTGCATAATTCCACTCTCATCCTATAGCCACAGCATGGAAAATCCATTTTAAACTCTTTCTTTATTTTTATCCCTCCCTTTCACCCCTTTATACTTCAATTTTCGTATCGTATCTTTCGTTATTTTATTCTAATTTTATGTTACCGTTTGGTTATTATTCTATTTTTATTGTACCATTTGTTTATTATTCTATTTTTATTGTACCATTTGATTATTATTCTATTTTTATTTTACCACACGTTTATTATTCTGTTCTTGTCACCATTCGTTTATCATTCTGTTTTCATTCTATTTGTTAATTACTTCATTCTAATTTTAGGTTAACTATAGAGCATTTTAATGTGACGTCAACTGTCTTCTGCGAGGTAACTTCCTGTAGATTTTTATTTTACCGACGCACATATAGTTTTAATTAATGATATTATAAATATCATTAATTTTTCTACATATATATGCGTCGGTAAAGTAAAAATCTACAGGAAGTTACCGCGCAGAAGACAGTTTGACGTCACATTAAAATGCTCTATTATTTTTTCGATTCTATGAAATTTCGGCACACAAATCATTTTTTACTAAATTTTAATAAAAATGCATTGTCAGTAGAAAGATTCAAAAATAGAACCGAACATTATTCAGTTTAGACTATCAATTCGTTTTTTGATGTTAAAAAGGTGACAGGAGCTGGACACGGAATTGGAAAAGAATTGGCCCTGAGATATGCATCTCTGGGGGCGACTGTTGTTTGCTGGGATATAAATGAACAAGGAAATGAAGAAACTACAAATGAAATTAAAAAACAAGGAGCCGCGAGAGCCTATTCTTACAGGTGACTTAAAATTCACATTTTTTTTAACGTGAAATAGGTTATTTGAAAATTGTTCAATGTGATTTTTAAAATATTTGAAAATGCTTCGAAATGATTTTAGAAATATTTGAAATGCTTCGAAACGTTTTTAAAAATGATTCAAAATGATTGGGTAAATATTAAAATACAAAATTAATATACTCATGACTTTGAATAAGCACTTATAACACGTGAAGAAAAAAGTAAAAGAACACTTCAGGTGCATAACATACGCTTACCTTATTTTAAATGTATTACAGTATTTACATAAGTTTTCCAAGTACTTGAGCGAAATGTAAAACATCTTCTTCCTTTTTATGTCATCAATTCAATCACACAAGTAAATTTAATCACAAAAAGCCACCGAAGAAAGGAAGCATACGCAGAAGAAAAACTGAAGAAACAACCGCGGAAATAACTTTGTCCTTTGAGGTTATGTTTGCTTTTTTTAACCAAAAATCCTATTGGACAGTGTCTGTGCATGCTCCAACAATTCAAATGTGCTAAATAATTCCACCAATCAAATGCTTTCCTTTTCGCGCGCAATTAATCGCAACTAGTGAATATCCCTTTAGTTTTTCAGTATGTTTTTTTACTATGTACAAGTTGTTTTAGGTAAATTTTACCAATCTAATGTGTAAATTCACAAAAACAAATGCGTTTATTTTTTAAAAATTAACGCAAAAAAAATTCAAAATCTTTTCAATAGAAGTTCAATTTATGGAAATAACCAGTCTGCAGAGTTTCTTATCAAGTATGAACTTCACAGGTGTGATGTATCCAACAGAGATGATGTTTTGCAAACTGCCGAAAAAGTGAGAAAAGAAGTGGGAAATGTAACAATTCTTATAAACAATGCTGGAATAATGCCCTGCCATTCATTCCTCGCACACTCTCCGGAAGAAATTAAAAAAGTCGTCGATGTCAACCTCATGGCTCACTTCTGGGTAACATTCCTTTTGTTATTGTAACCTACAATCCGCATACATTTTTCAGAAAGTTGTTTAATTTCTTCAGATTCAAATTATCTACATTTTGCTTACTCATAAAGGAAGTATTTTTTAACTATCGTTTATTTTTTACATTTTAGGTTATATACTTTTCTATTTTGTTTTCTTCATTGTTCAATTATTGTGATCATTCATGTGATCATTAACCAAATTTTTTCTTTTATATTCTTGCATTTCTTGGTTTTTATTTTTATTAAAGTAAGAGTCTCTGGTTTTCTAGCTTTAATATTAATATTACATTCTCATCAATAATGATAGTGTATTAAAAATGTGCGATTTTTAATTCACTTAATACATTTTTAATACATTTTTTTTTTAGAATAATACAATACTTTAATACAATTTAAAACTCTATTAGATTTTTGTTTTAAAATTAAAATAACGATAATTGAAATTTCTAATATTTGAACAATTTGAATAATCAAAATCAAGAAAACTATACATAATCTTCTTGATCATTCTTCATCAAATCATTTAACGATAATCTTAAAATGTTACTGAGTTTATAAATTAGTATCACCGTAATAATTAAAATTTGCAAAATTAGAAGAAGGATTTATCAAAGATTTTGCAAATATTGTCAAATCATTGAAAGTGTTAAGTACCTGTGTTAATTAACAAGTAAAACTAACGATTTTTTTAATAGATGCTGCAAGCATTTTTACCAAGTATGATTGAAAAAGACCATGGTCACGTGGTGGCTTTATCTTCAATGGCAGGAATAGTTGGTCTTCCTAATCTCGTGCCCTATTGCGCAACGAAATTCGCAGTCAGAGGTAAAAACTTAAATTACACTTTTTCTCTGCCCACAATCTTTTTGATAATACTGATATCTTTCTATAAATGCATCATTAATTTAAAAAAATTACTTCTTAACTTCGAAAAATGCTAATTTCTGTATAATGATATCATTTATCATTTATTTATTATTTATCATTTATCATTTATCTTCAAAAACAATCCATAAGGCACTAATTAAATTTTTGCTTCAGATATTTTATAAACATTAATCGTCTTTTTTCAGGAGTCATGGAGTCAATTAGTGAAGAAATACGTCAAGCTAGTCCTAATAAAATGACAAATATTAAGTTTACAACTATTTATCCTTACATGGTAGACACTGGTCTTTGCAAAAAACCAAGAACGAGGTAATTAGTTTCAAAAAAAAAATAAAAGCTAATTGCATAAAAGTACTTTAGTACTTTTTCAAAAGTGTATAGTTTTCAATTATAAATATTTTGTTTTTTAAATAACATTTTTTCTTACATTAAGTATGTTATGTAATTATTTTTGTACCAGTTACAATCACGTAATTAAACTATTAATGTGAGTGCTTTTAATTAATTTATTGGTTGTTTATTTGCAAGCAGACTAGAATGTTGGATCAAAGGTGGGCAAATGAGAGTGTATTGACAAATATTTTTAGATTCGAATATTTATAGAAAATAATGTTCTTCTCTTAATTATAGGTTCCCCAGTCTTTTGGCGTTGGTTCAGCCGAAGGAGGCTGCTGATCAAATAATAAGGGCGCAAAGACGAAACGAATTGGAAATGACCATTCCAAATTATTGGTTTACAATTAACACTGCTGTTAGGTTTGTATAAATATTTCATCACAAAATTCATTTTGACACTCTGTCTTTACACTTTTTTCAAAAACTCCCTCCAATTTTCTAACAATCCCCTTTCTTTGTTCAAAAATTATCTGTAATTTCCATTAAATTATCTGTAATTTTCATTAAATTATCTGTAATTTTAATTAAATTTGCAATTTTCATTAAATTATCTGTAATTTTCATTAAATTACTCCAAAAATTACCACCGCTTTTTGTTTTGCAAATAAATTTTCTTATAATTTCTTTCTTAACAAAGACTTTTTTTTTCTTTCTTAACAAACGTTTTCTTCTTTTTTCGTTTCCTTTCTTTTATTTTTGCTTCCTCAAGAGAATGTTTAATTTGTTTAATTTGCAATATTTAATTTCCATTAATATATCTGTTATTTACTTTTTTAAATTACTTTTCTACTTCTAACCTTTCTAAATTCTTTTCTTGTTTGAAATTTTTAACATTTCTTTCGATCTTTGGTCGGTCTTCATTTTTAAAAATTTATGGCCCAATTTAATAACTGTGTTATTAATGAATAAAAGTAGCAGGGATAACAGTCGTTTTTTCGTTCAATTTTAGGTGCAAAAGGGGATTTTTAATTTTAAAAAAGTGGATTTTCTTCCAAAAAAATTTTCATGATATTTTGTATATGAGTGTGTGTGCGTGTACGTTAAAAAATGAATTTTTCAATATTTTGTAAGAATTTGAATCACTTTTGAAACAATGAAATTTTTTTAATTAATGCTCTAAGACTTATTGTAAAAATAATTTTATATAGAATTTAAATTACTGAAGGTAATTATTTTTAATATTAAAACCATTTTAAGTATTTTTAATTATTTTTAAATATATTGAAGAATTTTTAAATATTTTGAAGTATTTTGAAGAATTTTTAAATATTTTGAAGTATTTTGAAGAAGGTCTGAAGTATATCAAAGTAGTTTAAAGTATTTTGGAATATTTTAAAGACATTTTA
>WNHD01004177.1:0-11531 GCA_011057455.1 Ganaspis sp. Gsp50 | reverse complement strand
TATCTTTTTAATAATATTTCCAATGTTTAGTTTAATTTTTAAGCATTTAAAATCCAAAATTTCTCTTAAGGTGCCGATAACTGGGGCATTTACCTTATTCCTCCAGTTTTGAAAAATAACATTTTGTTTATAACATATACATTTTTGTTTAACATTTTGTAATAAAACCACGTCCATTTTTCGGTCTAATATTAAAAATGGTGCTGTAACTTTACTTTACTTTTTGTACTTTTACTTTACTATTTGTACTTTTACTTTACTTTAGCTTTACTTTTTGATTATTTTTGTACTTATAACATTAAAATTTGGTTTATTTTTGCACCCAACATTTAAATTTGGTGCATTTTTGTACCCAATGTTTAAATCTGATCTATTTCTTTAATCAACTGCTGAGTGATAAAATCATCTTGACGTATATTATTACAATTCTACTTTTGAACCTAACATTAATTACATCGGATCTATGTTTAAATCGAAAATTGAAATAGTCATTGTATTATTTTAAACTTGTTCGATTATTGAGACGGATGTAAAATACAGAAGGTTATTTCTGTTATATTTAGTTAATCAAATATTGAGACACTGGGTTTTTACCAATTTTCCAAAAATATTGTTAGCTCTAGCTTTCAAAAATGGCTTTTAATAAATCAGTTTCATTAAGAAACACAGGAAGCAGATAAAAGATTATAATTTTATAAAATACTTTTATAAAAGTTATGCGCCTTAAAATATTAATTTCTTTAAACTCAAAAGTAGTGAAAGTAGAGTTAGTTGACCTATTGATATCTATCAACCAGAATGATAACAATTTCCTTCTCATTTTTTCATTTCATTATCCGATTTTCATTCCTTTTATAACTTGAGCATCAATATTTTATTACATCTCCAAACTCCATTATTAGCCACAAAAAAGTAACAGAAGCATTTTAAAAATTTTTCCGTACGGTTTAATCTTTCATGTTTTTATGCAGTTCAATTTTGGACGTCTTATTGTTTTCTTATTGTTTTCTTATTGTCTTATCTTATTCTTATTCTTTTCTTATTGTTTAATCTTCCATTTTTTTTCTTTTCTTACAGTTTTATTTTTTTGTTTTTATTTTCTTTTCTTACTCTCTATATCAGCGTTAAGTGAGCTACTATTTCAGCGCACATGTGAATTAGCGAATTTTTAGGTTATGTTTCATTGAAAGATCGAGGTATATATAATTTACTTATTGCTGAAAATCTTGATTCAGATTTAGAGAACACAATTTTATTTTCTCATACAGTTTTTTCTTACTTTTTCCCTGAAAAATTTGATTCAGATTTAGAGAGTACAATTTTATTTTCTGACGCAGTTTTTTCTTACTTTTTTCCTTAATCTCTTCTTTCTTAATTTTTATTGCGTTTATTTAATTCTTGTTTTTATACTTGAATCTTGTTCTTATAGTTGAATTTTGTTCATACAGTTGAATCTTGTTCTTATGAATTTTGTTCTTATAGTTGAATCTTGTTCTTATAGTTGAATTTTGTTCTTATAGTTGAATTTTGTTCTTATAGTTGAATTTTGTTCTTATAGTTAAATTTTGTTCTTATAGTTGAATATTCTTCATATAGTTGAATCTTGTTCTCATAGTTTAATCATGTTCTTGTATTTCATATCCCGCACGTGTTCAATTTTTGCCTCTATTTATTTTAGATCGAAAGGAATAATAGAATAAACATGTTTTAAGGTCCGCGGAGTTTTCCATTTCTTATAGATAATAGGGTGCAGCCTGGTCTCCCCTATTTCCGAATGTGGTTTCTTTCTTCTTTTATCATATAATAGATTTTGCAGTGAAAAACTGTTGAGGCATGGAGGAAAGTAAACGGCAAGCATTTCTTCAGTGTCTCCGCCAACCCTTCAATTATCCAAGCACCCTCGACGATTACGCTACTTTATACCAGAAACTAAAACCCATAATTCTTGCGTGCTGTTTTCTGCTTCGTTTACCAAAGTGACTTGGTTCGGGTTGGGTGCGAACGCCTGGCGATTATTCTTTTTTTATTGCCAAAAAGCTCATCTAGTTACCAGAGCTACATTATGGCACTATTGTCTTTGCTAACTAGTGACGTCATGCAAAACCAGCAACTAGACAAAGCGCGGTGACGTTTCTGATGAAAGCAGAGACAAAGATTTACCCTGAGTGGCTGGCCTCTTGAAAGGGCGATTTGTCGACAGTCAACACGACAAAGACATTAGCTGCTTGGTATGAACCTCCGGGAGTCAGTTTCTCCCTTGCTGGGTCCATTAGGAAAAAAAGAAAAAAGGGTAGGGGTCTTATCTTCTCTAAGTGATCTCAAAAGATGTCACGTTAGGACAAATTGATTTTTCAGCCACCCTAAAGCACAGATTCTTTTTTCCCACCCCCAGGTTATGCGACCCTAGATCCCCACGTTCACGAGATGATGCATTTTTGCCGCGAGCTGCTCGTCGCCTCAGGCCAGGATCGAAAACTCGGGTCTCAAAAATGCCCTTTGCTTTTATCTGTAAACTGAATGTCACTCACGCATGTTGGATTTGAAATTGGTATTAGAAGTTCTATAGCTTTTCGGAAGAAGCACAATCATCTAGACGATCAAAGATATTCGACTGAGGGTCAAAGATATTCGACTGAAGGTCAAAGATATTCGACTGATGGTCAAAGATAATGATAAGTCTAGTTTTCATTCCCTCTTGGTAATTTCATCTCTTTTGTAAAATTGACCGTAATTTTGATCATTTGGTAGCATATTTTTCTTTTTAATGTAATTGAAGATTTGGATTAGATTCAGCTTGTCTAGAAAAATTTCGTGGCCCTATAGCTAAAGCTTTGGGTAATTCAAAATTATGGCAATAATTCATGGAAATTCAAAATTACCATGTATCTAGCGCTACTAGATAGCACCACAAAATTTTTCTATAAGGGAATACTTTAGATTCAATATTTGATTTAGACTCAATACAATTCAAAGCATATTTTTATGATAACTTCGTGATTTGCGAGAACAAGGAGCACGTTTTTTGGCAATAACATTCTTCTCCTTCTTTTTCTTCGTTTTCTTCTCCTTCTTTTTCTTCGCTTTCTTCTCCTTTTTCTTCTTCTTTAGTTTTATTGGCTTGTGGTGTAGCAAATTCAATCAATCCGTCGGACCGTCGCGAACGAGGACGCGAACTTGACAGCTGTTGTTCAGAATCGCCATTTTGGATCCACGACGCCATCTGTTGGAAAAAGCGATAAGCCCCATCTTACTGGTTTTAGAAAAAGGTAGATTTCTACTATAGCTAGGTTCGTAAACTACCTCACAACACAGTGATAGAATATTTTTTTTTACTAATTCTGCTCGAAAATCACATAGAATGAAATAAATAATAAATTATCCTTGTAACAAACCTTGGTTCTCAATTTCTTGAACCGGAAAGTGAAGTCATCCGAAAGAAATTAAAAACTCCACACGACAAAATGAACTTGCAGAAATGGAATCTATTTTTCGTCAACGAATCACTTGTTTCGCAGAAAGTCCATATGCTTTGCAGCAGCTGCACGGATATGGCGTGAGTAATAAAAACAATTTCGTCGAACAAATTCCAGTGGTAGTTTCGCGAGCTATACACACTGGTTAGTTACAATGTGCGTCAAGGAGTGAGTATTTCATAGCAAGTCACGACAATTACCAACTTTTTTGTCATTCGTTTGTCCGAAACTGTAAACGTAGTCCTAGAGGAGTAGTAGTAGAATCATGGACCGACTATCGCGACTCTTCCCACAGGGGATTCCTCGTAGCGAAAAACGACAAATGGATAATTAAGCCAAGTGATTTACTTAGCCCATAAATGCTCACCTAACCATGTCATCGTAAAAACTACTCGATATATATCCTTCCAACTATCACATTTCCACAACTCGTGCAGCGCCCAGAAATTGGGGCGTCGAGACGCGACGCGACCATGTAAATCGGAAACTCGGAAATTCCAAAAATATTTCAAACTTTCGTCGCATTCTCCCAAGGGCTGCAGTCTGATTATCGGAGCTTTCAAGCTTCCTTTTGTAAGACTTAGTATCTTGTTAACCAACTTGATGTGGCTCTTTGAAAACTTTATGTGAATCTTGCTTTTTTTGAGGCAAAATTTGTGACGTTTACTTAACACTGCGCTGAAAAAGAGGATACATAAATATTTTCCGAATTCCATGTGGAGGATTTTTATTACAGCGAGATTTATATTTAGAATTTAGATTCGCCTGGAAGGGCATCTCGAAATTTGTATTTATGTTGTGTGAAAAAAAATTAGTAACCCATGAACATGAAGTTGTAATTTGTTAATTATAATTGTTAATTATAATTGTTAATTATAATTGTTCATTATAATTGTTAATTAGAATTGTTAATTATAATTAATAATTAGGCTAGAATATATAATTTAATAGGCTAAAATATATAATCAATTTTTTTCGCCAATAATACAATTTTCGAAATCTTGGCAAAAAACGTAGCAAAATCTTATTATGATCTTATTATCTTCTTATCTTATTATCTTCTTATCTTATTATCTTTCTTATTATAAAATCTTGGCCAAACGTTATTAATGAAATTTTTTTGGGTTTATTTTGTTCTCATGTTCCCAATTACAAGAGTTACCACATTTCATTATTTCCTTCGTTCTTCTTCGTTCTTTAGTGACCTGTTCCAGAGCAATCAGCCATAACTTATATTTGTAATCTCCAATTCATAATTTCCAATTTTCCATATCTGCAAATTTGTCCAAATTTCCTCTCTAAGAGTTTCCAATCTATCCACACTCATAGGCGTCGGTAAAGTAGAACCCATGTAAGTAGAAAGAAAAGCTACTAAAATTTGGCACCAAATTTAAATCACACTAACAAAATTGTTTAAATTGTTTTGAATTGTTTAATTTTGTATCAAAAAAGCAATTTAAAAACTCTTAATTTACATCTTAATTTAAAAAATCGTTTGTTAATTCCAAAGCTTCAGTTTGATTACCGAAAGTACACAAACGCAAAATATATCTCTAGAATATAGTTATAATTATTTTTTTCGCCAAAAAACGCATTTCGAATCTTTTTCCTAAAGTACCAAAAGAAGATGATTGTTTTGTGTTAACAGACACTTTTGCAATAATAATTTATTTCAGCACATGTATGCAGAGTTTTTGTTATGTATAACAAGTATTTTTCTCTGGCATTTAGAATTTCGCACAGTGTATATTTATGCAGAGAGAATTTACTTTATAGTATGCAAATATAAAATGTTTCGCTCATTGCAAAGGGATGATCTAAAAGTGATCAAAGCGAACAATTTTCAAGCGTTTTATTAAAAAGAAAAAAATCATTTATCTGAAAAATGAAGAACCGCAGACGTAGAAACTATTTGTACGTCAATTACACAGATTTTGATGAACCGCGGAGAATCGGAAATTGATGCGATTCCAATATTTGAAAATAAATAAAGCTCTTAATTAAACATTTTTAGCAGCATTTCAATAATTTTTTGACGGTTGAGAGCGTCTGGCTATTTTTATTTGAAACCAGTGAAATCGTATATTTTTACATTAAACTATTCTCTCTTTTGTTCAGTTTCTCCTGTGTCGTTCTTTCACTTTTTTTCTCTTTCTCTCTTTAATCTTTCTCTTTCTCTTCTCTTTTTTCTCTTTTCTTTTTTCTCTTTTCTCTTTTCTGTTTTCTGTTTTCTGTTTTCTCTACTCTCTTTTCTTTCTTCCCTCTTAACTTCCTTCTCTCTCTGTTCTCTTTCTTTCTCTTTTCTCTTTTCTTTCTCTCTCTTCTTTCTCTCTCTTCTCTCTTTTTTCTCCCTTTTTTCTTTCTTTTTTCTCTCTTTTCTCTTTTTTCTCTCTTTTCTCTCTCTTTTCTCTCTTTTCTCTCTTTTCTCTCTTTTCTCTCTCTTTTCTCTCTTTTCTCTCTCTTTTCTCTCTTTTTTCTCTCTTTTTTCTCTCTTTTTCTCTCTTTTCTCTATTTTCTCTCTGTTTTCTCTATCTTTTTCTCTCTTATTCTCTCTTTTTTCTCTCTCTTTTTTTCTCTCTTTTCTCTCTCTTTTCTCTCTCTTTTCTCTCTCTTTTCTCACTCTCTTCTCCCTCTTATTTCAATCTCTGCCTCTATTTTCTCTCTCCCTTTTTTCCTTCTCTCTCTTTTAACTTCCTCTGTCTCTGTTTTCTCTCCCCCTCATTCCTTTCTCTGTCTTTTCGTTTTTTCGCTCTTTCTCTGTCTATCTGTTTCCCCCTCGCTCGCACATCCTCTTTTCATAGCCATTTTAATCCTTCTCTCACAATTCTCTTCTCTTTGGTTCAGTTAGCGCTTTTGCGCTCTCCGTCGATTACCACTGGGACAGCGATTTGTGGTTTTGGTTTAGCGCTCACCAGATCGTTTTCCTGTGGTGTAAAAGGATTAAAAAATAATTTCTGTATCTCTGTTTGTTTTACTACTTCGGCAAAAACTCATAACCGCTCGTATTTGAATCGCCCCAAGATAAACGAGGTCCTTCAATATAGAATCTTCAATTTTTAACCAACCAGTTGTACTCCATTGGCAAAATAACCGTAATAAATAAGAAACATTTTTCATTTAACGCAAGTCAATTCGTTTCCATTTTGTATTTAATAATCAATTTTCAACATTTCTCTACATGTGTTTTTTATTTTTTTTTTTTGCTTCTTCATAGAAGGAGTCCTTCTTTTCCTTTCTTTTTTGTATTATTTTATTTTTACTTTCTTTTTCGTAATTTGACTTCATTTTACTTGTTTTGATTTAACTTCTATTGTTTTTATTTCATTTCTATTGTTTTTATTTCATTTCTATTGTTTTTATTTCATTTTGATTGTTTTTATTTCATTTCTATTGTTTTGATTTCATTTCTATTGTTTTTATTTCATTTTGATTGTTTTGATTTCATTTCTATTGTTTTGATTTCATTTTGATTGTTTTGATTTCATTTCTATTGTTTTTATTTCATTTTGATTGTTTTGATTTCATTTCTATTGTTTTGATTTCATTTCAGTTCTATTGTTTTTACTTTAATTTATTTCTAGTTTTTTTATTTCATTCTATTTTTATTACTCTTATTTAACTTTTTTTTGTTATCTTTTTTATTTTTCAATATTCTTATTCTTGATCGTACAGAAAGTTTAATGATTTCGTTTGTAAATCTATGAGTGTGTTTACACCTGTGTTCTCAAAGAGAAGATACGTAGTTAACTAGCATAAACGGCACATAAAGTAAGGAGAGAAAGTAGCGTTGTTAATGTGATAATAATAAAATATATAACATCAAAAGAAAGAATGTAGGATGCAGAAAAAGTGGCTTCTGCATAGTCTCAGGTCTTCGCAAGAGCGCACAGATCTCTGAGGTGAAGAAGAGGCGATAAAAAGCATTTCTTTAGCTACTTACCTTGAAATATGATCCAAATTTTAAATTTCAATGAGAGGGTATTTTTAAGAAGAAGGTATTTTTAACAAAAAGGTATTTTTAACAAAACGGTATTTCTAAGAAGGAAGTATTTTTAACAAAAAGATATTTTTAAGAAGCAGATATTTTTAACAAAAAGGTATTTTTAAAAAGAAGGTATTTTTAAGAAGAAGATATTTTTAACAAAAAGGTATTTTTTAAAAGAAGGTATTTTTAACAAAAAGGTATTTTTAAGAAGAAGGTATTTTTAACAAAAAGGTATTTTTAAGAAGGTATTTTTAACAAAAAGGTATTTTTAAGAAGAAGGTATTTTTAACAAAAAGGTATTTTTTAACAAAAAGGTATTTTTTAAGAAGAAGGTATTTTTAAGAAAAAGAAGATATTTTTAACAAAAAGGTATTTTTTAACAAAAGGGTATTTTCAATAAGAAAGGGTATTTTTCTTAACGAAAGGGTATTTTTGAACTGGTATTTTTAACAAAAAAATTTAAAACGTGTATTTTTAAGAAGATATTTTTAACAAAAAGGTATTTTTAAAAAGAAGGTATTTTTAAGAAGGTATTTTTAACAAAAAGGTATTTTTAAGAAGAAGGTATTTTTAACAAAAAGGTATTTTTAAGAAGAAGGTATTTTAACAAAAAGGTATTTTTTAACAAAAGGGTATTTTCAATAAGAAAGGGTATTTGTCTTAACGAAAGGGTATTTTTGAACTGGTATTTTTAACAAAAAAAATTTAAAACGTGTATTTTGAACCAGAAGGTATTTTTAAATACATAGGTATTTTCATAATGTGAAGATACTTTGTAAATAGGTATTTTCATAATGTGAATGTATTTTGTAAATAAGTATTTTCATAATGGGAAAGTATTTTTTAAATACATAGCTCTTTTCTTAACGTGAAGGTATTTTTTAAATATGTAGTCATTTTCATAACGTGAAGGTATTTTTGAAATATGTAGTCATTTTCATAACGAAAAAGTATTTTTTAAATACATCATTTCTCCTGTATCCGTTCTACACAAAAGCACTTGTCAATCTGTGATTACTGTCAATAGTTGTTTTCTTTTCCTTTTTTGTGAATCAGTTTCGCGAAGGCAAGTATAAAGCAGATTAAAAGGGCCTTTGAAAAATAGACCTATAGGGAAAAAAGCGGATAACTGAAAGTTGAGAAGATTGTCGTTGTCATTGCTGCTTTTAAAAGTAGTTAATTTAGCTGTCGGAGGCAGTAGAAAATACCATTTTTCTTGTCAGGCATACATGTAGGTTTTCATCGCGGGAACATAAAAAATAGAAGGAGTTATTGAACTAAAATAGCGTCAGGCGGGGTGGAGTCGACTGACGGGCATCGAAAATAACGAAGACGGAAGAGTATCGGTTTACCACGGGGGTAGCCAATTTCGTTAGTGTCGGTTGGTTCGCCGGAAAATGGATGTAATTAACGTTTAATTAACTCCACTCGTCGACATCGTGTTCAGATCGCAGCTTATCGATGAATCTGCTAGGAACCCTCTACAACCTCCAGTCATTTATCGTCATATCTATGCCTCTCGCTATATTAATTAAACTCCCCTTCAACCCCTTTATCGCTTATTATAATAAATAAATCGCTCTCTATGATAAATTATATTGTCATAAATTCATCGCTTTTCTTTAAATTTCGTTCAAGTTCAGGGTTTCTATAAAGTTTTGTTTGCTCTCCAAATCTGAATCAGCGGAATCTCGCTGATTCTCAGCGAGATTATCAATTCAATGTCAATTTTCTTATTCAAATCAATGTATATACGCTGATGCTTCAGTGAAACATAACCTAAAAATTCGCTGATTCTCAGCGTATATGCGCTGATTTGAATAAGTGGCTCACTTATCGCTGATTCATATTTAGAGAGTGCAAAATTCTATGAGTTTTCCATGATTTTCATGAAAAAAGAATAGAAAAATTTCGATATTTTTTAATGTATTTTTTAATTAATAAATGAATTTTTCAATATTTTGAATTTACTTTTGAAATAATGCAAGGTTTTTAAAAAAAATGTTCTGTGAATTCAAATTACTCAAGATCTTTATTATTCATTTTAAAATCAAAAGTGCCTATTTTAAAGTGTTTTTAAATATTTTTTTTTTTATTTGACAGAGAAATAAAAATATGTTGAAGTCATTTAAAGTTATTGTTATAAAGTTATTGTTATTGTTATAAAGTTATGTTATAAATGATTTTGAAGTATTTTAAAGTAAATTTAAGTGTATTTAAATATTTTGAAGCATTGCTAAGTATTTGGAAATAGTTTAAAGTAATTTTAAGTATTTTTAAATATTGTATTTTAAAACAATTTGAACAATTTTTAAATTCTGATATTTCTTTAATCAACTACTGAGAGATAAAATCGTCCTGTATATAATTTTTAAATATTTTGAAGAACAAAATATTTAATAATTTATAATATATTTCGAACGATTTTTAAGATAGTCTGAAATATAATACTTTAAAAATATTTTAAAAACACTAACATTTTAAAACCTGCTTCTACTTTATTTAATATTTAAAATACTAGTATTTTAAAATACTTTGAACTATTTTGAAATATCTTTAAATATTTTTAATATATTCTGAAGTATTCTTAAGCATTTTGAAACATTTTTAAATATTTTTAAATATTTTTAAATCTTTTTTAAGTAATATAAAGGATTTTGAAGTGTTTTGAAGTATTTTCAAAGACTGTTTAATATATTTAAATATTTTTAAGTATACTTTAAAATATTTTGAAATATTGAAAAGTATTTGGAAATATTGAAAGTAATTTTATCTATTTTCAAATATTTTTCAGTATTTTGAAGTAATTTGAAGTATTTTTAAATAGTTTTAAGTATTTCTAAATATGTTGAATTATTTTAAAGTAATTTTAATGGTATTTTAACATTTATAAGTTTTTCCAAGTGCTTTTGGCTATTTTGGAGTATTTTAAAATATTTTTCAATATTGGAAAGTATTTGGAAATATTTTGAAGTAATTTAATTTATTTTTGACTATTTTATAGTAATTTTATTTGTTTTCAAATATTTTTCAGTATATTTTGAAGTAATTTGAAGTATCTTAAAGTAGTTTTAAGTATTTATCAATATTTTGAAGTATTTTAAAGTAATTTTAATGGTATTTTAACATTTATAAGTTTTTTCAAGTGCTTTTAGCTATTTTCGAGTATTTTAAAATATTTTTCAATATTGGAAAGTATTTGGAAATAATTTCAAGTAATTTTATTTATTTTGGAATATTTTACAGTAATTTTATTTATTTTCAAATATTTTTCAGTATTTTGAAGTAATTTGAAGTATCTTAAAGTAGTTTGAAGTATTTTTAAATATTTTGAAGTATTTTAAAGTAATTTTAATGGTATTTTAACATTAAAATGTTTTTCAAGTGTTTTAAGCTATTTTGAAGTATTTTAAAATATTTTTTAACATTGGAAAGTATTTGGAAATATTTTGAAGTAATTTTATTTATTTTTGAATATTTCACAGTAATTTTATTTGTTTTCAAAAATTTTTCAGTATTTTGAAGTAATTTGAAGTATCTTAAAGTAGTTTTAAGTATTTTTAAATATTTTAAAGTATTTTAAAGTATTTTTAATAGTATTTTAACATTTACAAGTATTTTCAAGTGCTTTTAGCTATTTTCGAGTATTTTAAAATATTTTTCAATATTGGAAAGTATTTGGAAATATTTTGAAATAATTTCATTTATTGTTTCCTTATAGAGGAAGCATTGTAATCGTGACAATTTTCGATTTTCTAAAAATAATCTAAATAAACTCAATTTCATCCAAAAAGCATAAATACGAAGTTTTAGGTCAATGTCCAGATGTATGTGTTGTAACCTTAATTTTATTCTTTTATTATTATTTTGAATTAATTAATGGTTACTTAGCTCATTTTATAGATTTAAACATTAATTATGGAACGCCAAGTTATTTATTTTTAGAAAATGGGAAAATAACTAAAACCGACTTTATAATTTATGCCAAACTAACTCAATATTAAATAAAGAATGGAGAGCGTCGGAGTAAGGAAAAACACACTGATTTTATAATTTAAGAATTTTTAATTAAT
>WNHD01004176.1:0-11851 GCA_011057455.1 Ganaspis sp. Gsp50 | reverse complement strand
TATTATTTTCATTGATAATCAGTGATTGAAAAAATTCTTAAATGAGTTGGATCTTATTTGAATCAATAAATGTAGTATTACAATAAACAGGGATAATGCTAGGGGTTGTTCTTGCAAGGATAAGTTTCGACATTTGTTCTGAATATCCAACTTATGATTGTCAATGATAATGAGTGATTAAAAAAAAACTTTAATCATTTGGTTGTTCCTTGAATTAATAAAGGTAGAAGTTCTAGACTCTGGGACGATGCTAAGTGTTGTTCTTGTATGGGTAGCTTTGGATATCATTTCTGGATATCCAACTTATGGTTTTCAATGATAATCAGCGAATAAAAAAAATCATAAATGATTTGGTTATTCTTTGAATTAATAAAGGTTAGGTGTAAACTCTGGGATGATGCTAGGGGTTGCTTTTGCACGGATAGGTTGGGATATTATTTTGGGATATCCAGGTCATGATTTCCAAAGGTAATCAGTGAATAAAAATTACGAAATGATTTGGTTGTTATCTGAATTAATAATGCTAGTATTTCGAAAGTCGGCGTTAAGGCTAGGGGTTGTTCTTGCATGGGTAGGTTTGGATATCATTTCTGTAAATCAAACCTATGATTTTCAAGGATAATCAGGGAATAAAAAAATTCATGAATGATTTGGTTGTTCTTTCAATTAATAAAGATAGATGTTCTAGACTCTGGGATGATGCTAGGGGTGGTTCTTGCAAGAATAGGTTGGGATATTATTTTAGGATATCCAGGTTATGATTTCCAAAGGTAATCAGTGATTAAAATATTACGAAATGATTTGGTTGTTATCTGAATTAATAATGCTAGTATTTCGAAACTCGGCGATAAGGCTAAGGGTTGTTCCAGCAGGGGTAGGTGAGTATATCATGTGTGGTTATCCAATTAATGATTTACAATGATAATTCGTGATTAAAAAAATTCATAAATGATTTGGTTGTTCTTTGAATTAATAATGGTAGAAGCTCCAGACTATGCGGTATTGCGAGGGGTTGTTCTTGCATGGATAAGTTTCGGCATCTGTTCTGGATATCCAACTTTTGATTTTCAATGATAATAAGTGATTAAAAAAATTCTTTAATCATTTTGTTGTTCCTTGAATTAATGAAGGTAGAAGTTCTAGACTGTGGGATGATCCTAGGGGTTGTTCTTGCATGGGTAGGTTTGGATATCATTTCTGAGTATCCACGGTATGATTTTCAATGAGAATCGGTAAAAAAAAAGATTCATAAATTATTCAGTTCTTCTGTGAATTAATAAAGGTATAAGTTCTAGACGCTGGGATGCTGTGAGGGGTTGTTCTTGCATGGAGAGAATTGGATATCATATCTGGATATCCAGCTTATGATTTTCATTGATAATCAGTAATTGAAAAAATTCCTAAATGATTTGGATCTTATTTGAATCAATAAATGTAGTATTACAATGAACAGGGATAATGCTAGGGGTTGTTCTTGCATGGATAAGTTTCGGCATCTGTTCTGGATATCCAACTTATGATTTTCATTGATAATGAGTGATTAAAAAGATTCTGTAATCATTTGGTTGTTATTTGAATTAATAAAGGTAGATGTTCTAGGCTCGGGGATGATGGTAGGGGTCCTTATGTATGGATAGGTTTGGGGGTTATGCTAGGGGGTTATGCTAGGGGTTGTTCTTGCATGGGTAGGTTTGGATATTAATTCTAGATATCCAACTTACGATTGTCAGTGATAATCACAGATTAAAAAAATTCTTAAAGGGGTTGGATGGTATTTGAATTAATAAAGGTAGAAGTTCTATACTGAGGAATGATGCTAGGGGTTGTTCTTGCATGGGTGGGTGTGGATATCATTTCTGGATATCCAACTTATGGTTTTCATTGATAATCGGTGATTAAAAAAATTCATAAATGAAATGAATGTTCATTGATTTAATAAAGGTAGAAGTTCTAGAGTCTGGGATGATGCTAGGGGTTGTTCTTGCATGGGTAAGTTTGGATATTATTTTTTGTGGATATCCAGCTTATTATTACCAATGATAATCACAGATTAAAAAAATTCTTAAATTGTTTAGTTGGTAATTGCATTAATGAAGGTAGAAGTTCTAGACTCGGGGATGAAGCTAGTGGTTGTTCGTGCATCAATAGTTTTGCGTATTATTTCAGGATATCCAACTTATGATTTCTAATAATAATCAGTTAAATTAAATATTTATAAATGATTTGGTTGTTCTTTGAATTATTAAAGGTAGAAGTTCTAGACTCTGGGATGTTGCGAGGGGTTGTTCTTGCATAGATGGGATTGGATATCATAGCTGGATGTCCAACGTATGCTTTTCATTGATAATCAGTGATTGAGAAAAATCATAAATGATTTGGTTTTTCTTTGAATTTTTGAATGTAGAAATTCTAGACTCTGGATGGATGCTAGGGGTTGTTTTTGCATGGTTAGGTTTGAATATCATTTCTGGGTATCCAGCTTATGATTTTCAATGTTGATTATTAAATAAAAAACTTCATAAATGATTTGGTTGTTCTTTGATTTAATAAAGGAAGAAATTCTAGATTTTGGGATGTTGCTAGGGGTTGTTCTTGCAAGGGTAAGTTTGGATATTTTTTCTGGATATCCAGCTTATGATTACCAATGATAATCACAGATTAAAAAAATTCTTAAATTATTTAGTTGGTTTTTGAATTAATGAAGGTAGAAGTTGTAGACTCTGGGGTGATGCTAGGGGTTGTTCTTGCAGGAGTAGGTTTGGATATCATTTCTGGATATCCAACTTTTGATTTTCAATGATAATCAGTGATTAAAAAAATTCTTAAATGATTTTGTTGTCATTTGAATTATCAAATGTGGTACTTCTAGACTCGGGGATGATGCTAGGTGTTTTTCTTGCATGGGTAGGTTTGGATATCATTTTTGTATATCCAAGTTTTTATTTTTAAAGTCTCTTGGTGAGTAGAAACATTTTTAAATGATTTGGAATTAAATGAATTTAATTTGGATTTGTTAGCTAGCTTCGGGGATGAAGACTATGTCTTTTCTAACCAGCTATGGTCTGATTTGGTTTTGTTTCCTCAGTTAAGGTAAGTATAGGCTATTTCCAACCAGCGAAGGTAAGATTTGGTTATGTCTAATTAGATAAGGTAAGTTTAGGGTTTGTCAAACCAGAAAAGGTAAGAGTAGGTATTTGCTAACCAGCTAAGGTCAGATTTAGTTTTGTCCTATCAGTCAAGGTATGTATAGGGTATGTCTAACTAGCGAAGATAAGACTAGTCTGTTCCGACCAGCTAAGGTGAGATTTGGTTATGTCCAATTAGGAAAGGTAATTGTAGGGTTTGTCCAATCAGCGAAGTTAAGGCTAGGTTTGTTCCGACCAGCTAAGGTAAGATTTGGTTATGTCCAATTAGTTAAGGTAATTTTATGGTCTGTCCAACCAGCGAAGGTAAGACTAGGTTTGTTCTAACCGGCTAAGGTAAGATTTGCTTATATCTGATCAGTTATGGCAAGGAAAGGGGATGTCCAACCAGCAAAGGTAAGACTAGGTCTTTTCCAACGAGCGTGTATAAGTGTTGAGCTTGTCGAACTAGTGGGTTTCAGTATAGGCTACTGGCATTTAGTGAATCCTTACATTTCCATTACTTCGGGCAACTGGTTGAATACTGGTCGATTACCAGCATCATTTATAGTTTCAAGAAGCCTCGTAGATGGATACCGAATTGATTCTTGATGACGAGCGTAACCAAGGTACCATAAGACACTACTTACGTGTGCGCAAGTACCTAGCGTTCGAGCTCCTGCTTTGCAGGTGCAGTAGTACCCTAGAATAGGAGAATCTTCATCATTTTCTTCATCTTCGGTAGTTGACTTGTAAGTAATCCAAAGTTGATATTTGGTCGCATTTCGGAATCTTGAGTATACTCTGACTCTTATCAATCCTGGCTCTGGTACACGATTTTCTTGTCGCATCATCTCCAAGTGAAATTCTTCGTCATTTTCCCTTTGTAGTCGATCTTGAATGTAGGCGGGTGCAAGTTTTATTTGGTATATACCAATTGTGATGTCTTTTAGGTGATCAATTGTCAAGATTGGAAAATCTTGAAGTTGTCCCTCATCTAAGCGAACCCATCGTTGAGCGTTTCTTGTGTGCAAATTGTTCTCTTGAACCAGCGCTTGAAGAACATTAGGTTCCCTTGATTTCTCCAATAATTGGTAAGCCTTTTCGGCTGTAGCTCCTTCCATATGTATAAGAGGCCGGTATCTATTAATTATAGCTCCAGCTATTCTGCAAAAGTCCCCAAGATTTGGAAGGTGTTGGATTTGAATAACTTGCTGTAGGAATTTGAAGATATTTTTGAGATGTCCATTTCTAGCTTCTACAATAAACCTTGAAATTGTCACTTCTCGAGATTCATTAGCATCCTCTGTGTTCAGCTGCTGGTGGCCTGGTGGAAGATGAGCTGGCATTCTCCAAATAATTCCCAACCGTGATAGAAGAGCAGTGGAATCGCGATATCCTCTGTCAAGGATTAAAATATCGTTTTCTTGGAACCACGCTCTCATCCTATCTGCGTCTCTTACGAATTCGTTTTGCAGTAAAGCAGCGTCATTATTGCGACTGTCGGAGAAATAGGGACCTTGGATATCAAGGATGTAACCGTCTGGGGCGACTATCAAGACCAGCTTAATCAAGTGACGGCCTTTGTGAATACAATACGATTGTCGTAAGGCTCTGAAGTTTCCACTTTTGTGAGTGTAAAAATAAGTTCCATCTATGCATGAAATTACTCTGGGTATATTTGGGGTGCTATTATATAGTGCATTAGCAAAGGCAGTGACATGTCTAGCTATATACTCGTCTCTTGTAATAGCATCAAATCCAATATTACCAGTAGTGAAACGTTGGACTAATGACTGGCGTACTGTAGCAATCTTTAAACTTACTGCCTGTCTGGAAGAATACTGAAACATGATTTTGAGAAAATCGTCTGATAACCCATGACGCATTTTACATAAAAACATCATAAGGTCCTTTTTACTTATATACCTGAAACCTCCTTGACAGGGTACCTTATCGCAAAACGTGAATAAATCAAGAAATTGTTCCTTATTAATAGGACAGAGGCATTCAAATTCAATATCAGTAACGCTTCCTTCGCCTGCAATTCTGGTTTGTTGCAGGGAAACATTACGCAATCCTTCTAAGAAAAGCTGAAGATAATTACCTCTAATTACGTACGGCCTGTTCACAAATGTTAAGCCTTGTAAGAGAGGCTGGTGAATAAAGCCTTCATCATCTAAATGTTGCTCACACGATTTTACATTATCTGGTATGTAGATATTAGTGAGAATAAACACTTTTGCTTTACATTCCACAGATAACTTGACTAAATTACGCTCGGCATTGCACATGAAACAAGTGCTATTTCGCGTTTGTGTTAAAACATTTAGTCGTAGGCAACTCGGATCATCTTCCATGGCAGTAATCTCATTCATAATTGATAGATTGCAATTTGTACAAATTTTTGTGAGTGGAGTGACTTCTAAAGCTGGTCTTTCAAAAGCATTTCGTCTATTTATAGCGATTTCCCGTTTACCAGCATCTTCGTCTCTATGAAGACTTTTCATAATACGAGGAATAAACCGTCCGTCGCAAACGTAACAGTTTAAAAGATTCCTAAATGCCATTTCGAAAATAGAATAGTAACATACAAAATAAATATTAAAATAATACCAAAAGACAAATATTTGCAGGTAATCAATACATTAAACAATAATATTATTTATTCAGAAATCATAACGGAATTATTAATTTTTTACTGATGACCCTGGATAATAACTGACATGCACAAAACAACAAAACTCTTTAATCATTAATTTATAGTACATACACAAGTACAAACGAAAGTAGGTTAAATTATAAAAAGATAAAATTAAACCTTTAAAAACGTAAACTTACATTTAAAATGTGATATCCTAATTGAACAAAATAAAATCAAGCATGAAAAAACAAGCGACAGTAACGTATGAACCGATGATGAAAAAACGAAAGAAATACAGGAATTGCAATCATTAAAACATTTATTAAATTGTAGGCACTTTTCTCAAAGAAAAAATTTTAAAAAAATTGCTATCTTTTACAATAATATAATTCACGCTTAAAACGGTAAACGAACTCGATTCGAGAAATTAACAAAACTGATTAAACATTAATTTATACTACACAAGCGCAAACGATAGTGAACTGAAATGTAAAATATAAAATGAAATCGTAAAGAACGTAAAAGTATGTTACCACTGAAGGATGCTAATTGAATGATATAAAATCATGCATGAAAAGAGAAACGATAGTGAAGAAAACAATAGACACACAAAAACTAAATAAAGTATAAACCGATAACTAAGAAACGAAGTATACACAGGAATTAAAATCATTAAAACATTTATTACAATGTAGACACTTTTCTCTAAGAAAAGTTAAAAAACAATGTAAAACACTAAACTTAAAATGGAAGCTACGAAAGATTTAAAATCTACGCAATATTAATAAGATCCACATTTATTAACTAACGCACAAGTTTAACAAATTAAACTAGTAATTAACATTATCAGAGAAACACAATCTCCCATTTTCATAAATTAAATCAAAAACTTTTTAAACAATACAAGTAACAAGAAACGTTAAAGCAAAACAAAGTAAGAGAAATAGATCTTCATTAACCACAGCACAAGTTTTAGGGTTTTTTTAACATCGGTAATATATGGTTGTCATTTCTAAGTATAAAAAAATATTTTTCAACGCTTCCTGATGATAAAAAAACTCTTCAGACATATGAAAAAATGCTTAAGTCATAGGAGGACATGAGTTTCAGTGTAGAAAATTTAAGAGGGTATATTTCATATTCAAGGTGGAATATTTCATATTATTAGCAGTTATAAGTATTTAAGAAATTATTTCTATCACTTCATGATGATTCACAAAATTCCAAACACATATGAAATTAATCACAGATCTTAGGGGTTGTTTTTGTCATTAGTGATGAATTGTCTGCAATTAAATTAAGAGTTAAGAAAATTATTTTCATTGATAGACTAAGAAATGAAAAATTAGTTAAACACATGAAATGGATTTCAAGACTAAGGGTAAATGGATTTCCTGTGCAGTGGTTTTCATCTGTAATATATCGTTGGCTTTTATAATTGCCCATTTAAGAATTTCTACCATTCTGCAACGATTAAAAAATACATTAGATGGGTTACATTCAATGGCTATTATAAGTGTCTAATAAATAATTCTCATTGATTTCTAAAAATAAAAAAATTTTGAGACAGTTGAAATGATATAATTAAGAATGATATAGGTGCTTTGATACTGTCCAAGGCAGTTCCTAGGGGTCGCTTGACGACAATAATTAATTTTTTCGCATTTTTCAGAACCCAGAGAATAATTTTTATAGCTTCGTGATAGTTAACCTGTACATGACCAGGCTGGCCATTATAGAGGCTACCAAAATACAATTTACAGAAACAACTTCAGACTCTTTAATCGGGGATATTAGGGTTGCTGAATTTGTGAAAAATTACAAAATCCGAAATACAGAATCCAATATGGTCAACGAATTTTTTAAAAAATTCATGTAAATCGTCTAAATTATAGTTTTCAAACACTCACATGATTTTTTCACTTAAGAATTTATTTATAAACAGATTATAATTGCAAATCATAATTGAGATATAAAGAATTGTTGTTCATTGACAACCAGGCAAGAACAACCCCAAGAATTATTTCCGAAGCAAGCTAACCTACCCTTATTAATTCTAATTAAAACGAAAGCATTCAAGAATTTTTCTCCTAGCTAAAAAACTACCCCTAATAATACAAAGAAGAACCAAATTATTTACGAATTCTTTAATCACTGATTATAATTTGATATAATAATTCGGATACCCATAATGGATATTCATTGCATATCATGCAAGAATAACAAGAACAACACCCTAGAATTAATTTCGAAGCAAGCTAACCTACCCTTATTAATTCTAATTAAAACGAAAGCATTCAAGATTTTTTTTTATTAGTATTTAAAATTCAAAATCATAATTTGGATATTCAAAAATGATATCCGTTGAAAATTTTTCTCCTAGCTAAAAAACTACCCCTAATAATACAAAGAAGAACCAAATTATTTAGCAAATTTTTTAATAACTGATTATAATTTAAAATAATAATTCGGATACCCAGAATGATTATCCATTGTCTACCATGTAAAAACAACCCCTAGAATTATATTCGATGCTAGCTAACCTACTCTTATTAAATCTAATGAAAACCAAAGCATTCAAGAATTTTTTAATTTAGTAATATAAATTGACAATCGTAATTTGGATATCGGGAAATAATATCCGTTAATAATCATTTAAGAACAACCCCTAGAATTTTCCTCCACGATAAATAAACTACCTCTTTTAATACAAAGAAGAACCAAATTATTTAGCAATTTTTTAATAACTATCTAATATTTGAAATCATAATTCAGATATCTAGAATAGTTATTCATTGCTTACCAAACGAGACAACCCTTAGAATTATTTCCGATGCTAGCTAACACACCCTTATTAATTCAATTAAAACGAAAGCAGTCAAGGATTTTTTTAATTAGTAATTAAAATTGAACATCGTAAATTGAATATCTAGAAATGATATCCGTTGATAATTATGCAAAAACAACCCCCAGAATTTTTCGCTAAGCTAAATAAACTACCCCTATTAATTCAAAGAACAACCAAATTGTTTACTAATTTTTTAATCACTGACTTTAATTTTAAATAATAATTCGCGTACTCAGAATGGTTATCCAATGCCTACCATGCAATGAAAACCCCTAGAATTATTTCCGATGCTAGCTAACCTACCCTTATTAATTCTAATAAAACGAAAGCATTCAAGAAATTTTTTAATTAGTCATTAAAATTGAAAATCGTAATTTGAATATTCAGAAATGATATCCGTTGATAATCATTTAAGAACAACCCCCAGAACTTTTCTCCAAGTTTAAAAACTACCCCTATTAATACAAAGAAGAACCAAGTTATTTAGCAAATTATATAATAACTGATTAATATTTGAAATTATAATTCGGATATTCAGAATGGCTAACCATTGCTTACCATGTAAGAACAACCCCTAGAATTAATTTCGATGCAAGCTAACCTACCCTTGTTAATTCTAATTAAAACGATAGCATTCCAAAATTTTTTCATCTAGTGAATAAAATTGCTAATCATAATTTGGACGTCCGAAAATAATATCCGTTGATAATCATGTACGAACAACCCCCAGAAGTTTACTCCAAGCTAAATATTCTACCCCTATTAATACAAAGAAGAAACAAAATATTTAGCATTTTTTTAATAACTGATTAATATTTGAAATCATAATTCGGATATTAAGAATGGTTATCCTTTGCCCACCATGCAAGAACAACCCCTAGAATCATTTCCGAAGCCAAATAAACTTCTATTAATTCAAAGTGCAACCAAATTATTTAGGAATTTTTTAATCACTGATTATAATTGGAAATCATAATGTGGATATCCAGAAATGATATCTATTTCTAACCATGGAAGAACGACCCCTAGCTTTATCCCCGGGTCTAAAAATGCTACCCTTATTAACCATGCAAGAACAACCTCTCGCAACATCCCAGAGTCTAGAAGTTCTGCCTTTATTAATTCAAAGAACAACCAAATCATTTATGAATTTTGTTAATCACAGATTATCCTTGAAAATCATAAGTTGGATATCCAGAAATGATATCCAAACCTACCCATGCAAGAACAACCCCTAGCATCATCGCAGAGTCTAGAACTTCTACCCTTATTAATTCAAAGAACAACCAAATCATTTATGAATTTTTTTATTCACTGATTGTCCTTGAAAATCATAAGTTGGATATCCAGAAATGATATCCAAACCTACCCATGCAAGAAAAACACCTAGCATCATCTCAGAATCTAGAACTTCTACCTTTATTAATTCAAAGAACAACCAAATCAGTTATGAATTTCTTAATCTCGAATTATGATTGTAAATCATTAATTGGATAACCACACATGATATCCTAACCTACCCCTGCAGGAACAACCCGTAGCCTTATCGCCGAGTTTCAAAATACTAGCATTATTAACTCAGATAACAACCAAATCATTTCATAATTTTTTAATCACTGATTACCTTTGGAAATCATAACCTGGATATCCTAAAATAATATCCCAACCTATCCGTGCAAGAACAACCCCTGGCATCATCCCAGAGTTTACACCTAACCTTTATTAATTCAAAGAATAACCAAACCATTTATGATTTTCTTTATTCGCTGATTATCATTGAAAACCATAAGTTGGATATCCAGAAATGATATCCAAAGCTACCCATGCAAGAACAACACTTAGCATCGTCCCAGAGTCTAGAACTTCTACCTTTATTAATTCAAGGAACAACCAAATGGTTAAAGTTTTTTTTTAATCACTCATTATCATTGACAATCATAAGTTGGATATTCAGAACAGATGTCGAAACTTATCCTTGCAAGAACAACCCCTAGCATTATCCCTGTTTATTGTAATACTACATTTATTGATTCAAATAAGATCCAAATCATTTAAGAATTTTTTCAATCACTGATTATCAATGAAAATAATAAGTTGGATGTACAGATATGATATCCAATCCTATCCAAGCAGAAACAACCCCTCGCAGCATCCCAGAGTCTAGAACTTATACCTTTAATAATTCAACGAAGTACCGAATCATTTATGATTTTTTTTATTTACTGATTCTCATTGAAAATCATACAATAGATATCCAGAAATGATATCTAAACCTATCCATGCAAGAACAAACCCTAGCATTATCCCTGTTTTTTTAAACTAGTTTTATCGATTCAAATAAGAACAAAATCAATTAAGAATTTTTTCAATCACTGACTATCCTTACAAATCATAAGTTGGATATCCAAAAATGATATCCAAACCTGCCCATGCAAGAACAACCCCTAGCATCATCCTAGAATCGAGAACTTCTACCTTTATTAATTCAAAGAACAACGAAATCATTTATGAATTTTTTTAATCACGCATTATCATTGTAAATCATTAATTGGATAACCACACATGATATTCTAACCTACCCCTGCAAGAAAAACCCCTTGCCTTATCGCCGAGTTTCGAAATACTAGCATTATTAATTGGGATAACAACCAAATCATTTCGGTATTTTTTAATCACTCATTACCTTTGGAAATCATAACCTGGATATCCTAAAATAATATCCCAACGTATCCGTGCAAGAACAACCCCTAGCATCATCCCAGAGTCTAGAACTTCTACCTTTATTAATTCAAAGAAAAACCAAATCATTTTTGAATTTTTTTATTTACTGGTTATCCTTAAAAATCATAAGTTGGATATCCAGAAATGATATCCAAAAAATGATATCCAAACCTACCCATGCAAGAACAACCCCTAGCTTCATCTCAGAATCTAGAACTTCTACCTATATTAATTCAAAGAACAACCAAATCATTTCGTAATTTTTTAGTCACTGATTACCTTTGGAAATCATAACCTGGATATCCTAAAATAATATCCCAACGTGTCCGTGCAAGAACAACCCCTAGCTTCATCCCAGAATCTAGAACTTCTACCTTTATTAATTCAAAGAAAAACCAAATCATATTTGAATTTTTCTATTTACTGGTTATCCTTAAAAATCATAAGTTGGATATCCAGAAATGATATCCAAACCTACCCATGCAAGAACAACCCCTAGCTTCATCTCAGAATCTA
>WNHD01004175.1:0-11535 GCA_011057455.1 Ganaspis sp. Gsp50 | reverse complement strand
ACAATCAATTACAATTCATAATATAGTAATATCTACAACTTAATAACAAATAATAAATAAATCGAGAGAGCGTTAGCGAGCGAGATATTGACGCTAGTTGCATTTAATGTTCATTCTACCTTGGTGCGTAAATGTGCATTCATGCGAAACTTGCAGGTAATGTTCAGTTCAAGTTTACGCCAAACATTTTCACATGCGCAGACATTTAACAAGTACACAAAATTGAATCATCCTCGATGTTCACCATTGGTCACCTCGACTTGCGAGGAATTGTGAACATTCAGAAAACTTGCTTTGCTGTGTGGGAAGAACCTGCATATGGGTCATTCTCTGGAAAAAAGCCACCCTAGATAATACTACTTTCGAGCAGCGTCATTATTAAAATGACATAGTTTTTGAACGTATGAACGGATTTTAAAACATGTACAAGGTTTTCTGTTTAGAATTTTTTGAATTTGAAGATTATGTAGCTTTACAAGTGGAAAATTATGTTCATTTCATAAACATATTGCTTCCTCATAGAGATATTTTTTTGTTAAAAGGAATCTTGAACAGTTTTTAAGAAGAAACTATTATTAAAGAATGGTAATTTTAAAATATAATAATTTGAATTTTATATGACTAAAATAGTTCAGAAGTAAACAATATTTATATAATATATATTATACATATATTCTATATATAATTAAATATAATATATAATAATAATATATAATATAAGCAATATTTATCATTTTATAAATTTCTGATGAAATAAATATTTTATACCTTCCTCTAGGAACTACAAAACTTTGAAGTTGGTGGGGGAGCTTACTAGACTCTTTGGTCAATGACTCTATCTAAGCTGAACTATTCGCTGAGGAACAAGGGGGCGTATTCCTTAAAAAGGAATGGCCGCTCAGAAACCAAACTTTACGCGTTTCACCTGGTTGACCGCTTGGGGCGCGAAAGTTAGAGTAGTCTCAGAGAAGGAAGTGATTTTTAGGATATTGACTGCGATGTCAAAAAACTAGTAAAATCAAAAGAGTAGACGCTGGAGGAGTTTTAACTAAGAAGTGGTTCCTTCAATTTTCTCGGCCAAGGAAATTGAGGTGCAAGGCGCGAGTCTCATGACCCCCAGTCCAAGAAATTTTCACCGTGTCCATGGATGAATAGCACTAGGGAAACTATATCCGCCATGTCGTTGGGGGGATATGTGCGGATGGGGTCAGGTTGCGGCACTTTGCGAGAAAGGACCTGTAAAAATCAGGGACGATCGTGATGGGCTGGCTTGATTTCCGGACGTTCGCGTCTCTTTGATGGCAGTGGTAAAAGGTGTCTCGAACGGAGGCGCTGAGACATGATCAAAGCCTCAGTGACTTTAAGCCTTATCCTCATGTGGGGCTTGATGAGGATTTTCAATTTAGTTCCCCGTTGCTCGTGGGAGTTTTATGGACCACACAAAGAATTTAGAATCAGATAAGGTCGCTGTTAGAGGAGTAGAGACCCTTCGGGAGGATCACGAAGCTAACGGAGGTGAGATAGCTCAAGCTTTGACGGGACACGAAAGTGGACCTGATAGGATTAGTGATAGGATATCACTAATCCTGATAGGATAGGTGGGTAATGTTGAAGACCTGCTTAGCAATCTGAACGTAAAGGGACGGAAGCGAAGCGGGGCTTCTAGGAAAAGGAAGAAGAATCGAAGAAAGCTAGGGGACTTTCGTAAAAGGAGCTTTTAAGGTAGAGTGTTTAGACAATGATACCTTGGAATAACTTAACAGACATACATACCGAGGAATTTCTGGGGGTATGGACTCTCGCGATGGGGGTGCCAGAGATTGCATTAGTAGAGCTCGAGTCCCGAAACTTTCAGGTTTGTTTCGTTACTCCTCGAGTAACTAGGAAGGTGACGGATCCTGAAATGGTGGGACTAGAAACCCAGAAAATGGCACAGGACTACGCTGTTCAGGAATAAATGACTATCTAGGGTATCCAATGCACACAGATTAATTTGCATCACTGTAAGAGCGCTACGGTGGTATTAGCCAAACGTCTGGCAGAACTACAGACAGCCATAGCCTTTATTCAGGAACCCTGGGTATACTGGGGAACTATTAGAGGGCTTGGTGGTTGTGGAGAACTTGTAAGTTCACCTCATGCACTAGTTCCAAGAGCGTGTCTGATCTTCAAAGGGTAAGGAGCATTCTTTTTAACGGAATGGACTACTCGGAATTTTCTAGTAATTAGAGCTAAATACCAAGGAAAGGAAGGAAGTAAGACAGAGGTTATAATAGCATCAGCTTGCTTCAAGGGAGACGCATAATCTACTCCTCCAGCTGAGGTAACTAGGCTGGTACAGTACTGTCATTAGGAGAGACTACCTCTTATCTTGGGCCGTGATGCAAATGCGCACCATACGGTGTGAGGCAGCACTGATACCAATGACAGAGGTGAGGAACTCCTAGACTTTCTATTAGAAATGGATTTAGACATACTGAATCAAAGTAATGAACTAAAATTTGTCACCGTAAAAAGGAGGAAAGACTTGGATTAAAAATTTGTTGTAAGTCGGTTTTGGGGACTGTATTGGACTGGAGAGGTTCTGACGAAATCTCAATGTCTGATCACCGAAGCAATACACAGGGTGTCCAGTGGAAACCAACAATAAAATTCTCGTACATTTCTCGTACATTTCCCGTATACTTCCCGTACAATTTCCATACTTTTCAAATTAAGATACACATTAACACTTTAAAATTCCTCCATATATTTTTTTCTTTTTCACATTTTTTATATTAGCTGTTATTAAATCTTTTATTGTAGATTATAGGATTAAAAATATTCTTTAATGTGAGAATAAAAAAATTTAATTACTACTTTTCATAAATTCCCGTACATTATTTTATATTCCCGTACATTCCCGTACATTTCCCGTACAGAATTAAAATCCCGTACAATTACCGCGTTCCCCGTGCGCTGGATACCCTGTTAGATTCAGGATAGATGTATTAGAACAGCCAGTAAAGTGGGATAGACATCCGAGGAGAACCGATTGGGCCTCAGACTGTGAGGACCTTCGGGTCTCGTTGGGTTACTTCCCACCGAGGTACGGAAATGAGGAAGAATTGGAACTAGCAGTAGACCATCTGCAGAGGGCCATTATCTCTTCGTATGAAAGGAACTGTCCTGCTAAAAGATTTGACTTGAGTGTGAGGGTCAATTGGTGGAACTCCCGACTCGAGGGATTGAGGCAAACAGAAAGAAGGCTCTTTAATAGAGCAAAGGAAAGTAGGAACCAAGAATCTTGGGATTTGTATAGCAAGATGAGGGGGATCTATAAGAAGGAACTCAAGTTGGCGAAGGTCACAAGCTGGAGTAGTTTCTGCGAGGGTATAACCAAAGTGCCTGAAGCATCGAGACTTCATAAAATTCTAGCAAAGAGTCTAACAGCCAAACTCAGAGCGGTTAAATTCCCTAATGGGAATTTTTCGCAAACAAAGGAGGATTGTCTGGAGGATTTGGTGGAAGTTAACTTTCCAGAGTTAAGGGGGCTGATTACATAACTTCCCACTTTCCACTTTCCACTTCCCACATTCCACTTCTCACTTTCCACATTCGACATCCCACTTTTCACTTCCCGCTTTCCATTTTTCACTTCCCACTTGCCACTTTTTTCTTCACACATTCCACTTTTCACTTTGCACTTCCTATTTCCCAATTCCCTCTCTCCATTTCCCACTTCTCACTTTCCACTTTTAACTTTTTACTTCCCACATCCTAATTTTCAAATTGCACTTCCCACTTCCCACTTTCATCTGCCCTCTTTTCACAAACCCACACTTCACGTGCAACGTTAATTTTCCGACTCCTATTTGTTGGTTCTCATATTTAATTTTATTAAATCTATTTTTTTCAATTCTCTTAGCTTTTATAAATTAGGAATTATTCTTAAATTAACATTTTCTTGATATTAAATGAATATTTTATAGTTAATCAAATCAGTTATTTATGAATTACTTACATTTTTCTGAGGTAATAAGGGATTATATAAATAAATAAATGATTTATTTCTAAAAAATCAATAAATCCTTTATTTTGTAAGGTTTTGATTATTTAGTTTAGAAAAGTGTAAGTGTTATTTTTCATAAATTATTGATTTGCTTAACTATAAAATGTCCATTTATTATGACGAAAATAAAGTGTGGGAAGTTAAAAGTGTAAAAAAGAATGGGAAGTGAATAGTGGGCAGTGAAAAGTGGGAAGTCGAAAGTGTGAAGTGGAATGTGGGGCGCACAGAGAAGACCAATATTAGGTCGAAGAGAGTTTATATTAACATAACCCACATTCAAGGGCAAATACTCGGATGAGACAGAAGGCGTGTTCCCACCGTTTACTGATAACGTCTGCAGTGTCTGGAGAGGCAGTCATTGATCAAGAAGATCCAGATCCTTGATAGTGTTAATTCTGATGACTTCATCGTTATCGGAACGCTTCACAAAAATTTTACTGTCTCTATGCCACACATATTTGTAATGCAGCATCTTGGCCTTTGTTCTGGTTTTCTGAAGAAGGTTGTAAAAGAATCAGATGGAAGGTAATCATTAATGTAAATTCGAGACCTATTAAGCGAAGCACAGACTTCAGTGTCAAATAAAGATTTCTTATTCCTCATTGAGGAAATATATTCCTCCCTGAGCTTAATTGACGTGAAACTTACTAAAATAGGTCTATAGCTTTCGT
This sequence comes from Ganaspis sp. Gsp50, assembly GCA_011057455.1. Taxonomy (NCBI): domain Eukaryota; kingdom Metazoa; phylum Arthropoda; class Insecta; order Hymenoptera; family Figitidae; genus Ganaspis; species Ganaspis sp. Gsp50. The sequence continues at coordinate 6,813 of WNHD01004175.1, read as the reverse complement.
TTGTGTTACCAACAGATGCATCCGAAGAGTTTCTTGACTTCATACGAAAAACCTTTATGATTTCAGCTTCTGTAAGAGTGACCTTCAAAGCTGCAGTAATCTCACAGATGAGCGACTTTAAATCTTCACTATCAGATTCTGGCAATCCAGATATCACTAAGGAGTTTCCACATTGCTTAAGTTCAGTTTTAAGCATGCGTTGATTGATCACTTCATGATCGCATTAAAGGACTCGTATTTGCTTACGTAAAGATATATTCTCCTGCTTAACCTTGGAGACTCTATCAATGAGTTGCTGTGTTTTAAGAGGTCTTAACATTATTAAGATCAGTAAGCAAATTTGTCTGTTGATCACTTAGGGACTTATCCCGTTGAGTGCATGTATTAATGGCGGACATAAGAAGATCAAATTGAGAAGGAGGAATATCCATTTCAGTGACCACAGGGTCAGCACAGGCTTCTTTAGAGAGAATGGCAGATTAACTCAAATCCTTTAGATTAATTCTCATAGGCTCTTCATTGCACACAACAAGTTCATAGTTGTTGTTGTATACTTTGTGAGTGTAGCATGCTGTATTTGTATGAAGATATTTAACACACTTTTTACAATAAGCAGCAAAATTTACAATGTCTTTCTTGCAAAATTGGCACCTTTGGGACATGATAAAATTAAAAGAAAAGTCTGTCAACAAGAAATATACTTCTGTACTGTAGGCAGCCCTATCTACACATTCGTAAGTGAGACAGCCTGACAAACGATAAGGATGAACTGATAAGGCAGATAATATAATTATAATTGTATAAGAGTCCTTACTCTAAACTCACCAGATGGGGTAAGCACACGTGCATAGTTGATGTCATGAATATTAAAAGCACATGGAAATAATATATAAAAAAACAGAATGAAACAAAAAGTATAAAATGAATGTATAATAAGGTCACACCACTATAATGAAGGCAAACTCCAGGTCCAATCACAAAAATAATAACACTCTCAGCGATGAAAGTAAAAAAGAGTTCAAAATTAAAAGTCACTTCAAATCAATCAAAAAAAAAATAAACAAATGAGAGAATAATAAGCAAATAAATAAATAATAAAACCAGTTACTACACCCCAACACAAAGGCACAACTTTGATAAATAAGTAGACATATGACAACTTGGAGAAAACCAGTAAAACACAAAATAAACCAGCAAAACTCGGAGAGCACAAACACATAGCTGACTAGCAGACGATGTCGTTTCTCAATGCTTGAGAATTCCTTTTTGACAATACTTTTTATAAATTGAATGACAAGTACTATAAACAGATTTATGGAAATCCAATGGGTTCTTCGGTCTCTGGTTTATTTGCTGACATTGTAATGGACGATTTAGAAACTTCTTGTTTAAAAAAACTCCTCTAGAAACCAACTTTTTTCTACCGATATTTTAATGATATTATCACTTGCATCCCGAAACAGTATTTAACTGAAACAATAGATATCTTTAATAGTTATGATAATCGCCTACAATTTACTTATGAGATTGAAAGTTGTTGAATATTTTCTAAAAAGTGAGGAATGTTGTTGGTTAGGAGAAAATAAATGCACAGAAATTTGCAATGGTAAAAGATGTAAATTTATTGTTTGAACGCGTTCATTTTACAGGCACAATTAGTCACTAAGTTCACATAAAATGAAAGAATGAGTAGTCAATCGAAAACAAGTCCATAATATGAATTAAACCAAAATTGTTTCTTTAATAAGATAAACCAAAATTGATAATGAAAATTAATACAGAGAAAAACCGGCTTGAGCATCAGTCAAGACTCGTGAGTATACATGAGTGTTCATGTGAGAAAACTTGAAGCAACTGTGCGAATAGTGAAAGTACTGACGCTACAAGTGTGTTGGTGAGGGGTTCGAGTTTAAAGTGTGAGTGTATGTGTAGCGTCCAGTTGCGATGATATACAATTTGAGTGTGCCTTAGTGTGAATTTACGCGCGGTTTTGAATTGTAACATAATTGAGTGTGCAAATGAGTTTGGTGTTGAGGCTAAATTTTCGTATAAGCATTTCCGTTCGAATATTTGAATTAAGTCAACTTTAGTGAGAATGTTGTTTAGGAAAAATACTCAACAAAAGTAATAAATTTATAAGTTTTCTAAATGTCCTTATTATTAACAATAAACATTGACTTTTTAAAAAAATTACTAATAATTAATAATTATCCAACACACATTATTCAGAAACACATTAAAAAGCGTAATTGTTTCATTAGATCCAACTCACAAAAAATACATAGACATTTTATATCAAAGATTTCCAAAAGTTTTTTTACCATATACTCCAAACCTTTTTGAAAAAACAACAAAAATTTTGAAAAAATATAACATTTTAATGATTCCTTCTAAAAACAATAACAATAGCTGCAGTCTAATCAAAAAAGGAAAAGATGAAAATAATAAATTAGAAATAACAAATACGGTATATAGATTAAATTGTAAAGATTATCCGGCTTCATATGTTGGTGCGTCTAAAAGAATGATTGGTAAACGAATTAATGAACCTAATAATTCGAAAGATAATGTTGTTGCCCTCCATAAAAGAGAAAAAAAATCATGATTTTGCGTGGGATAAATTTTTCATTCTTGACGGAGAAACTGATTGGAGTAAACGATTTACATCCGAAATGATTCACATAAATTTGCAAAAATATGCTGTCAATAAAAAAAAAGACAAAAAATCTCAACAGCTATTATTTCCAATACATTTATAATAAAAAAAGATTTAATAATTAACTTCGTTTCTTTTTCATCATTCAATTTTGATTGCAAATTCTTAATAAATACTTTGAATTATTTGTGAAAATTTTTTTTATAGCGATTGTTATTGCCTTTCAGTAAATTAGGAGACTTGATGTGTCTTTTCAGACTTGCTTCTGTTTACTTCACCTTCGATAGTTTAGTTTGCACAGCACTGCTTATAAGGATAGATTTTAGGAGAAGAATGTTAAAATTTCAAAACTATTTATTATTAACGGTAATTTTAATTAATTTATTTTATTATCTTTATTTACTTTATTTATTTTTCTTATTCTTACATTAATTTGCATTTTATAGAAAAAATTGTTTAAAAAGCACTGTCAATTTGAATAGTCATTATTTGTTATAAATGTGCTCCTTTTAGTTTCTGAACAGGACAGTGGAGCTGTTAAAACGTAATTTTTGCCTTTCTTTTAATTACTACAAATATATGACTCTAAAGGATTAATATCATTTTCTATTATATGTGTTACCCAGTGATAAATTCAAGAAAGTATAATAAATAATTAAATATATAAATAAAATTGTAAAAAGAAAGTTAACTACAATAAATAAATAAATATAACGACCAAAGAAAAAACATTAACGCACGGCGCACAATTACCTTATCGGCCTTTGAGCGCCTCCTGATGTTTGGCATCTTCCAGGGCTTTCCAGAAGATACCGCACTTCCCTGAACCTGCCTGATGATCACAGGTTGCTCCCTGTATATCCCTGCATATGTAGCAGCAGGGATCCTTCTTGCAATTTGCAAGGGTGTAGCCAGATTCTCCATATCTTAAACATGCTTTGGATCTGTCCACTTCCTTGCACTGCGTGCTGCGATGTCCATACCCTAGACATCTAAACCACCGTAACACTTTTACTCTCCTCTTAATACAGTAGATTACGAAGCCAACACGGACATGTCCGAGCCGCACCAAAACTGCTGCTCTCTTCCCCGTTATGCTAACCACAACCAGCTTGATTCCTATCTTGTTTTCTGGAAAGAAATTCACCTTCCTCTCCTTGTTTTTATTCCCTAAACCTTTGTTGAAAGCAAAGATAACATCCTCCTGTTCTGTTAAACTTTCCAGGTCACGGATTTTCATAGATACTCTCTGCTCATCCGGGACTCGTACAGTTGTCATCATGCAAACTGTCTCAACAACCTTGCTTGCAAACACCTCAATGTTGGAATCTCCTCCCAGCCTCAAGAGAAGATCGCCCTTCTGTGTGGGTCAAACACCTAGCACCGTGGTGTTGCAAACTTCAGAGTCAACGTTTTTTCGAAGGTTGCCGAAAACCGACGCATACATCTGTCCCTCAGCAACTCGAAGAAGCATCGTAGATTCTTTCCGTTGACCCAGAATGACAGGCTCCTTTGTTTTAGAGAGACCTTTTTTCCTCTTTTTCTTAGCAGGAACCTTTGGCTTGTGCACTTCGGGATCCGCCTCCTGCACCTTTCATTTCTCCTCCTCATGGCTACTGAGGGGTCTCTTTTCGCCCTTCCTGACGACAAGTGCTACTCGCCTGATCGTGTCTGCGTAGTAGACTTTGCGGTGCTCCTTCCTGTACCTGTGAGTACTTTTCATATAATCGAAAGTTTCGCACAGTTTACTGTCGGCTCTTCCAGTTTTTTCATGCTTGCTTTTGGCATTGATCAGTCAAGAACTTAGATTTTTCAGACCATCATTGACGGTCTGATTAACATTTCTTTGCCTGTCGCAAGCCCCAAGCATTTTCATTACTTCCACGAGCATCTTCTCGAGATGTTCGGTCTCCTGTTTCCTAAGGCTAATGCAGACTTCGCGGTCGCGTCTGCAGCTACTAAGGTCAATTGCTGACATGTCGCTGAATACGCTTTTGCAACTACCGAAGCTATCTAGCCTAGCAATACTGCCACGTCTAGATAACGGCTGGTTATACTTGGCGAGAGTATTGTCCCTTTACGGGGTTCCTCCTTGGGGTACTGCGTTTTGAGAATCGCCCGATAGGAGTCTAGCAATTCCCACGGGATTATTATTATTGACTTTTCAAAGAAAACATTGTAGTCGTGAAGATTTTCGATTTTCCAAAAATAGTCTAAATCAAATTACTTTCATCTAAAAAGCTTAAATTCGAAGTTTGAAGTAAATATCCATATGTATTTGTGTGTGTGTATGTGTGCATGTCACCCTTTTTTATCGCTAGGATATCTTCATAACGCTTTGACCGATTTCAATAAAATTTGGTGTACTTTTTACACTCGTGAATATCAAGATATGTATGTAAACATTTTCAGAAGTTCTTATTCAAATTTTTTTATAGCATTTTTTCCTTAAATAATCCGTTTTTTGCGTCAAATTTTGTTTAAGAGATGAACTTGAAGTAAGTACTGAGAAATTTGTATTTCTTGCATTGAGACGAATCGATTGACCTACATAAAGTCGATATTTTACCGAGAATTCGGTGAGTGAATTACATTCTTTACTGCCATTTTTGACATTTAAAATCCCATTTTACGATATTTTTGTCGTCAGGATAGCTCGAGAACGCTTCTGCGTTCACCGTTGCCAGTTGTAGTAAACAACCTCGCTGCTTCTTGTGCAGCGAAACGGAAGGGGCAGCCTGCGATCACATCTCGGGCTCTGGCAAATGCGCTGCCTTCCGAAAGGCTTTGGAGGTGGCACGACACGAAGAGGCGCTCAGACGCAGGTAAGAAAGACTAGGTAATAGAAGTAATCCTTGGGGTCCCTCGGGAGTTCGCGGATCTTTGTCCGGCATGTCGTTGATCTGACAGGAACTTAGGTAATAATCGGCGGATCCGCGACTAGACGGTCTGGTCTGCGTTCATTTGAGAGATCTTAAGGTTCAAGCGGGTTGTCTTTCTCTTAAGTCTAGAGCCATGCAGGCAGTTACGCAGGAAGACAGATACCCGGGTTGGAGGAGAAGGGTTTAGTGGAGAGTCGCAACGGAGTCCCACACACGGGGGGTGTACACGCGTTTATCGCGGTCCCCCTATGGTGCCTAATGCATTTTCCCAAACCTCGACGAAAAAAAAATTATTATTATTATTGCTATTATTATTACAATAATAATAATAATAATAATTATTATTATTATTATTATTATTATTATTACGACTAGCTAAATATACGCGAGCTAATGCGCTCGAGAAACGGATTTTGAAATGTAATATTGCAAAAATATATTAAAATGAAAAAATTTCAAATTTTATTGTGCTAAGGTTTTAAACGTTTGCATTGTTTTAATTGTTTAATTGTCTTAATTGTTTCTAATATATTATATCTTTTTATTATTATTATTAAGAACAAAAAACATATTGTTACGTCATGAAACCTAACACTCATTATTATTTTTTAAATCATCGGTGATTCTAGAGTGAGGGTAAGCTGTACGAGGTGAATACAATAAGAAAACACTTTATACAGAAAACTGGAAGTTGTTTATTTAGGAATAACAATAGAAGGAAAGAACCAGACAATAGATATTATCCGTTCGTCGAGATTACATGAAAGATTCTTACTTGTCTTGTTTAGGAAACACAATTTCGGGAATTAGGTTGATTTGAAGTTTTGTTTGAAATTAATGACTGTTGATTGATGATTGATGATTGATGATTGATGATTGATGATTGACCAGCAGAACTGGCTGAATTTTTGCAAACAGGAACTGTTGAGTGGCCAGCAGAACTGGCTGAATATTGGCGAACAGGAACTGTTGAGTGGCCAGCAGAACTGGCTGAATATTGGTAAACAGGAACTGTAGTAATGATTCTTGGTTCTTAACTCTGTCAGTAGAACTGGTTGAAGATTAGCGAATAACTTTTGTTCAGAGATAAAATTTTTATATGCGAGGTCTGAACTAGAACTGACTTTTCGATGATCGTTACATGGTTTTTATATTATTATGTCACCTGGTTTTTTTCGGTATAAAGTGGGTGGAACAGGGTGCTTCTAAAAACAGGATAAAGTATACAGATGGGACGAGGGTTATACATGGTATTCTTGAACGAGGGTGGACGAA